>BSBK01008371.1:235000-480000 GCA_027943335.1 Chamaecyparis obtusa | reverse complement strand
TCATAATGTTTCATTTACCTATTCCAATCCTCTTCCAACTGTAGTTCCAAGTGTTCCTCCAGTTGTGTCTACCATGCCTGCAGCTTCTTGCACTTTACCTAGTGTTTCTAATGTTGCTATCCCTCCTATTTCCTCTAATGATTCAACAATCATTAGTTTGGCTCAAATTGTGTCATCCTTACAACAAAAACTTTCATCCTTGACTCAAAACAAGTTTAGTATTCCTACATGTGACATGGGAAGCCCTTTATCCAGGGATATCATTCGTACTCCTATTCCTTAGCAAGTTGATATGCCTCATTTTGAGAATTATAATGGAAAAGCATACCCTGTTCATCATGTTAAAACATTTCAAATCCTTTGTAGTGATTATGCTCATGACCATAGGATTTTAGCCAAATTTTTTGCTAGAACTTTTCATGACAAGGCCTTGTAATGGTATTTTTCCTTACCTCCTTATTCTATTGATTCATTTCCACAACTTGCCAATGCTTTTATTCAACAATTTCAAAACAACATTGGCTCGCAAGTGTCTTTGACTGATTTGATGCATTGTAAACAAAGTGCTAAGGAAAAATTAACTAAATTTATTGGTATATTTAAGCATTTACATGCTCAGATTTCCTATATTGTTCCTGATATTGATATACAACGTATTTTTATTTCAAATTTACAAAAGTATATTAGAGATAAGATTCTTCTTACTGAATTTACCTCTTTTCAACAACTTTGTGCAGTGGTTCATCATTATCAATTAAAAGTGAGCCAATGTGAGAGAAACACTCCAATGGCTCATGTTCCAGTTGATAAGAGTGATGTTGCTCCTAATCCAAACAAATTTAAAAAATTCAACGACTATGTCAAGATAAACAAACAAGCAAATGCAGTTGCTGATCAAGTTATTGTTGCATCTCACAATGTCACATCTGCATCCACTACTTTTCGATTAAATTGTAAGTTTACTCCTCTATTTGAATCTTTACATTCTATCATGTGAATAGGTTGTTAACTACTAATATGATTACTTTACCTCCTATTTGACCTTTTTTACCTACTACGATTGCATCTAAATTTTTTGATCCTAAAGCTTTTTGTCAATATCATCATCAGAATGGTCATGATACTGAGAAATTTTATTCTTTAAAACATAAGGTTCAAGACTTAATTGATTCTAATGCCTTATCTGTTGATAATATTGATGGTAGTGGGAACAAATCTATCTCTCCTCCTAATCAAAATCTTCAAATCTATATGAATCCTTTACCTATGCATGATACTAATACAATTTCTCAGCCATCTTCTACAGAAATTGTGTATGACTCAAAGATGGATGACCTTAATCACATTGTTAATCAAGTGGAGCATGTTGTTCAATTTGTATCTCCACCTTAGCCTCAACCTTAGCTTCAAACTATACCTCAAGTTCCATCTCAATCTCAACCAAAACCTAAGCCTAAATTGAAAGCTCAACCTAACCCTTGACAACAACCTAAGAATAAAAGACCTCGAGAACTTTTGATTACCTTTGATGATTCTGAGATCATTAAGGCTCCTAATCGTCCCCTTTACATTTATGCTAGGATTTCCTGGATACCTACTCTTGGTTGTCTTGTTGATCCTACATCCTTAGTCAATTTTATTACTGAAGAAAATATTTTTATGAAAAATTTGCAACATGATTCTTATGATACATATGATGTGTGGATTCAAACTTGTAATGGTTTTCTTTATCCATCATTTTGTTCTATTAACTTTCCGGTTGAACTTTGTGGTAAAATTGTGAACACTACCTTTGTTGTTGTTCCTACTTCTGATCAGTTTCAAGTTAAGCTTGGTTTTCCATGGTTAAATGCCATGCATGTTGTTGCTTCACCTATACATAAATGTCTTAAATTCATTCATGATGAAGAAGTGAAGATGTTTAATCATATTTTATATCAACCTTCTAGGCCTAGGGATTGCACTACTCTTGATTTCTTTTGGCCTTCATTACCTAATTCATGTCCTTCTTGACCTGATAATATTTTCCATTCATATCAAGCCTATAAGCATCATAAGATTCTTGAATTAAGTATACCTCTGATGGATCTTAATTGTGGTCTTTTTCCTACACCTTCTATATCTCCTTTATCCATGGCTTCTACATATGTTAATCAAGTTCCTACTATTGCTTGTCAATCTATTGATAATCATATTAATCCTCATATAGAACTTGTGAAGGATCATGTGATTGTTCCTTCTAGTTCTCAACATACTTCAAATAAAGAAAAACATAATCAATCTACTAATGAACATTGTAAAAAGTGACGTGCTCAAGCTAAAGCTCATAATTCTTTACTTTCTTCTGATAAGCCTATGCATGATGTTGTTACTAATAATTATGTTAAGATGCATGATTATGATGATTCTATTAGTATCTTAGATCCTATTTTGATTAATCTAGATGAAGAAGATACTCTTGATGATGTGAATGATGAATATGAGACTATTGAGATTGACATTGATTTACCTAATATACTTTCCTCATAATTAACACTTACACCTAGTATCAAACATTGTGATTCTCAAGAAAATCCTTGTTTGGAACTGGCTATCATTCCTACTGTGTTGGATATACCCCCTCTTGCAAGTTACCCACCTTCCCTAAATGATATAGAATGAGATGGGGAGGGTAGGTGGCATGCTTGATTGGCTTGTCCTTTATGGTAGCTTTGTTGTGTGTTTTCTTGTTGTATTGTGCTTCTCCCATGATGTGTTTGCTAATTGTTGTTAGAATATTGTATACAACCCTTGTTTCTCTATTGGTGCAAGGTGATAAAGGAATCAAACCTGTTGTACAATTCCTCTATATGTATTTCTATTCTTCCATATGTTGTTTCATGTTATGTTGTACCTATGCTATTGTTCATAAATGTTTCCTTGTGTAATCTGCTTGGATCTACAACTTGGTAGCACTAATTCTTTTTGGTCTCCAGGTCATGGTCCAAAAAGATTCTTCTTTGTATATCTTATGTGATCTTTCCTCCTTTATGATTGTAGTTCTACTTACTTTGGGGAATGATGTCAATTTATTTTCAATAATATCATATATATATATATATATATATAATCTTATGATCATACTGACCCCACGGAAGGTAGATCCCTTCTATGTTCTCTATATGTTTATGTGGTATTTCCCTTGATTTTTCTTCTTCTGGGGGCATCTTGTAGTGGAAACCTAATCAGTGGAATTGTTTATGTTTCCATTAAATCCATTTCTCATGTTAAAGTGTTAGCAATGACTTTAACATGGGGGCATACACTCTACTCACCTATTGCACACACACACTTTTCGATACACATATATTATTTTTCGAGATACTTTTCTCCCTTTTTGGATTAGTGACTAATCCTTAAAGCATGGATTTATATTTTAGGATCTCTTGATCCCTCCAGTTTCAAATTTTTGATCCCTTAAGGTCGAAGGTGTCCTTAAGACTGGATCTCTTTTTCTTTTGGTTTTACTCTTGTGGAATAGAATATTCCTAAGGGTGAATCCTTGATGGGTTGACTAGTGAGTAGCCACATTCACTAGGTGGTTCAATTCCATCTTTCCAGTTGTGTTGTTTCCTTGTGTGGTTCACAATGGGACATAAGTTCTCATTGGGCAAGATAATCACACCCTCTTTCTCTCGCGCTCTCTCTAGGGATGTCTCTCTTATTGTTATCTTGTAGTTGATGAAGACTTGAGTCCCTGGGGGCTTAAGGTTTCCTTTGTCCATTTGATTACGATAAGATTATATTTTCATTATGATCTCCTTTACCAATATTTTGCATCAAGTGCATACTCTTGCTAAAGTGGGGGCTTAATGTATCATCTTAAAATTGAAGCACTTCCATGATAAGAGCATTTAGCCCTCTGAGTAAGTTGTTTGGGGTCATGTCAAGTGCCTTGATTGGGTTTTTGCATGGATCTGGCTATTTCCCCCATGTTCTACTTCTCTATCCCTATTTCCAACCTCATTTTTGGCAACTTTCTCAGAGAATCTAAAGATCTTGACTTTCTAGGTCAAGGATGACTTGAAGGGTCGAGGATGACTCGGTCCCTAACCTAGCTCAAGGATGACCTCATCCCTGACCTAGGGCAAAGACTACCTCATCCCTGACCCTAGGTCCAATTTTCAAATTCCAGAAGTTTTAGGATTTCAGGTTTCAAAAAAATTTATTTTCTCACTTCTGGGTCAACTGTTTAAGGTTTCAAAATGGTAAACTCTTAAATTGCATTTAAACTAGGTCCATTTCTATGGGTTAAGGTTAATTGGGATTTAATTATCCAACGTTGGCCTTCTCTAGGAGTTTTTTCCCTAGATCACTATAAAAGGAAGCCTTCCTCTCTCATTTTCTACATCAAGTTTTGTGAGAACATCCATAATCAAGAAATTGCATCTGATTTTCATAAGCATTCACAATCAAGAAAGAAAGAAGGAGAAGAAAAGCAAGAAATCATTCATTCATCTTCAAGCCAAGCATTCAAGCATTCAAACATTCATCAAGGAGATCCATTGTTAGCTATTGAAGGATTCAATCTCTTTGGAGCCCCCTTGAATATTTCTCCATCGACATTCATCCAAACCTCTTCCTATGCAAAGATGCATTCAAGATTGGTGTTGAAGATCTAATACGATTGATTTGAGACATCCTACATACTTATATATTCATTTGGAGCATCTCTACTTGTGGATTCAAGGATTCGAATCCTCCACAAGGACTTCAACATAAGCAAGGTGAATTGTTCCATTTACTTTGTTTATACATATTGCAATTTCAATTTAATTTCAAGGTTAATTCCTAAATTGGGGTTTTACCAAGGCAACCCACCCATCCAAATAATAAAAACCATTTTTCTTACAGGTACAGGAGAGCGAATTGAAGTGTAGATCCGTATACCCTTTTTGGAAAACTTCTAAGATCTGCGAACAGAATTTCCACCAAAGAAGATCTTCAATGAGGGGTAGGATCCTTCCCCAGGGTAAGACCTTGCCCCATTATCGAGGTCAAAGATGACCTAACTTCAGAAGGACAAAAAAATTTTGGGTTTTCTCTATCTTGGCATTTACAGTCCGAAGCAGGTTGCAGAATTTCCTGAAACTATGCACAGACATCAAAAATTAATGTTTTCCAAATTTGCCTTATTTTGAGGTTAGTATTTTTCTTTTATTCATTTAATATTTTCAAGTACATACATTTTATAGTAGATTATAGGATTTCCTCCTTTCTTCATATTCTCCATTGTTTGATTCATTTGAGCATTGATCACTTCTTTGTGATTAATCCATTTGGATCTTTCCTTTTGGAAATTTGGATTAAGGATAGGTCCTATATTCCCTCTTGCATATCACATTATCTTATCTACCACTATTCAACCCCATACACCCACAATTATCCTACCCATAGAATCCATTCCACCCCTATTCAGTATGTATATATATTTATGTGTGTATGTATGTGTATGTATGTATATATGTATATGTATATATGTATGTATATATATGTATATGTATATATGTATGTATATATATGTATATGTATATATGTATGTATATATATGTATATGTATATATGTATGTATATATATGTATATGTATATATGTGTGTGTGTGTGTATATAATGTATGTATGTATGTATGTATGTATGTATGCATTTATGTATGTATACATATGTATATATATACATACATACATACATACGCACATAAATATATACATACACACACACACACAGATATACATACATACATACATATATATATATATATATATATATATATATATATAAGAAATAAATTTTGAATTCATTTTTCTATAACCTTGAATAAATTATTTTTTATGGTAAACAACATTGTTTAAAAGTGATGTTTATGTTGAAACACATTTTTTTTTATAGAAAAGATAACATTCTAATTTTTAAAATATAGATTTACAACACCAACATCTACCACTTGTATTTTTCTTCATGATTATTTTTTGTTTTTTTAACTAAGTTTTCAAGTTAAAGTAATTATAATTTAGACAAATGTGTATGTATGCTAAAATGCATAACATTTTGTGTATGTATTGAAATCATCTTTTTTGTTGAAACAAGGACATAAATATCTAACATGTAAATATTTTTAGAATAATTTTCACTTGTTTACTATTTTTCAACATGTGTAAACCACAAAGCTTGATTTCTAGTGAAAAAACTATGTTTAGTAAAAACCAAAAAAATAAACATTTAATAAAATCAAAATATTTTGAAAAATATACTTGTTTGAAAGCTCATTTTGAAAGCTACTATACTATAAATTATCTTGTCAATTTTATTCCATTTAAATCTCCAACCCTATTTTTGAAACTAACATTTTTTGAGAAAGATATTTGGAAGAGATGGAAGGTGCCTATCCAAGGACCTTCATTTAAAGTACCTTGAAGAAAATATATTAGCTTCATTTGACATGAAATTTTTCCCTCTTTCAAAATATTTATGTTTCAAGTTTTGGACATGGAATTATGGGATGAACCTCATGATTCTAGTGGGAAGGAAAATTATTTGAACATTTATTCTATAAGAAGTAGAATCCATTCTTATGTTTGACCATATGAGAATGTTTTGTGGTAGTATGATATACATATTGGTCATCACATAAATCAAAATAAAGAGATATTCTCATGTACAACAAGCTAAATTGTACCAAGTCTAAGTGCATCCTCAATCTAATTTAAATCATGTATATATTTTATCTCATCCAAATCATAATTCTTATGTACAAAAAATATTTATATGCTCTTCCATGACTACACAATTTAAGTTTTTCACTCTAATTGAGCTCATTAATTTTGAAATATACTTCAAAAATATTGAGATACTTCATGTGAAAACTCATAAATTTTAAAATTACCTCACTATTTGTTATCCTTCAACATAATTTTCTATTAAAAATTAATTTATAATTTTTCTTCTTCACCATAAAAACAAATGCTTGATCTACTTGAATACACACAACATCAATATCAAATGGTTCAAGATATGAGTCAAAAAATTTCTCTCAACATAAACTTGCCCATTTCCATAAGCATATGAATCTCATAATCCTTAGGATCAACAATATAAGGAGATGAGTCAAATAAAAAATAATGTTCTTGAAAATTCCTCATCTAGATCCTCAACCTGTCACTATTTCTCTATCTAATTAACTCACAAACTATAAAACTAGGAGTATCTATGTCTCCACCAGCATTAGGAGATATAACATCAATTTCAAGAACTAATTGAAAAACACAATCTCACTAAAACATTATTCTCAAATCTGTTACAAGTAACCAAACTTGAACCAAGATAGAAATAATCATAGTACATCTCTATAAATTAAATTTTATAGGCCTTGCACTCTTTTGAGAAACCATTTTTTTATAAAACCAAACTTTCCTTGAAAATTTCCCAAAATTGATTCTCCATACTACTTTCCTAATGTGTTTCATATTTATATAGAAGTGTGAACATCGAACTCATTCAAAACCAACAATATATTTATCTTGTTCATAATTGAACACTATTATGTTGCATTTTGGGAGCTTGTAGATGTTAATTATCCATGTGAATATTCACTATTGAGGTCAAGTAAGAATATATAGCTTACTAAAACCATCAAACTCTTTGCATGGAAGGGTTAGATAAACATATAATAGGTTTAAATTTTTTATTTTTAATTGTAACTCCATCTGTGCACTTAGATGAGGTATCATCAAAGTAATAAAATTAGATTGTGATCAGTGATGGTTTATCCAACTAATTTCCCTTAATATTATAAAGATTAGACACTTTGTATGCTTAAAATCTCTAGGTCAATTTACAAAGGATAGGAAATAACTAGAAAGTTTATATCCTTTGCACTTTTGGTTTGACAATACCAAGGGGAATTCCTTTGTCAATACCAATTGATTCACTTAAATTTTAAAAAGGTATTGTAAAATAAAGATTTTATCACTCAAATAAATAAATACTACATGGAATATATTTAGAATTTGGTTCAATTCTTAGATGATATGATTTGTTAGCTCTCCAAACATATAAAATAAATCTTAACTTGAGAAAACATGAAAATAACTATATAATTTTCCATTTTAGTATGGTTATAAATAGAAGATACAAAAAATTTTGGATCAGTGTCTTCCTAGGGTTATAGAGTTATATCAAATTAACATAAAAATGATATCGATCTAGAAAATTTAGTATTAACTAGTTGGTCCTTAATGTTAATGCCTTATATTAACACCCCATACATAGGAATATATTACAATTCTTCTTTAAGATCCTTAATATATGATTCAAATATTCATTTTATGCTCAAAGCAATTAAACCCCTTACTTGAAAAGAAGCAAATAACATAACATGCACCATAAAATGATAATAGAGTTGAAACAAATGATACTTTCTTATTTTTTTTCAAAATATCTTTGAATACATATGTTAGATACAATTACAAAAAAATACATGCATAAATCTCTTTGTACTTTGAATAGAGATTAAATTCTATATACAAACATTCTATGAACATACTATCTTTTCTCCTAAAAATATGTATACCTGACACTTTTTTAAAAAATCTAACCCAAAATATTTCATAATCCTTGTATAATGGATCAATTTTTTATTTTATATAAACAAGGAATATAACAAGCTTAGAGCCAAATTATACACCTCACATTTTTATTTGGCGATCTCATTACAAAAGGAACATGCGAAAAAATATATCACTCTCAGTAGAATATAAAATAATATTTCATGCTCACAAAAAGGACTAATGAAACCATGGGAGTTTTTAGATATGTGAGACCTATCTTTGATAGACATAGTTTTACTACTTTTCTTTCCATGCTTTTAGTGATTATATCATAAACATACTTTGACTATTGAGACACTTATGCATTTGAGGATCTATAATATCCTATGTTATATGTTTGGTACCTGCTTATGTTTTGATTCAATTTAGTTTATGATGATGCCATATATGATGAATTATGGTGTTAAATACTATTGTGATGGAAAATTGGTTTAGGAAAGTGATGTTATGTTAGTTAATTCAATCACAGACATAGTTTTATACCATGTAGTATTGATGATGAATTGCATTTTATATCATATTGTTTTGGACCTACTGATGTGTGCAATGAGTATGTAGGAATAGTTGACCATGGATCTAAATCAGGAACCTAGAATTAGAACCTATGTTATATACCATGCATTCCAAGGTCCTGTTTGTATAAAGAAACATGGACCTTTTTGTAAAGTTGTTTATTCATGAATGTGGTTTGCATGTGTGTATTCAATTCAGTTAATGTGTATGTGATTAAGCCATGTCATTTGTTTAAATTATATTGTGGCCAATTTTGGCAATTGTTGTATAAGTGTTGACATGGCTAGTTAATTGTATTATGGTTAAGTAAAGTGTTAACTAAGGGTTAACCATAGTGTAGTACCAAGTTACCATGGGTTGGGAAGTTTCTCTATAGTCAACCTTGACTTGAAATATGTGGGTAAATTTTGGGTGGGGTTTAGGAGGGTCTTTTGGGCTCCCATGAGGTAACTAGGGTTAATTTTAGCTACCTAGGTTGGTACCCTAGAGGTTAGGGGTCATTTTCAGCCTATTAAGAGTATTTAATCATATTTATGACACCTCAAAAGTCTCTATTTCTAAGTTGTGTGAATTTGAGATTTGTGTGGAATTGGTTAATCTCTCTCTTCTTCCCAAATTTGCATTCAACTTCATTTAAGGAGAAGGAAGGAAAGTGGGAAGAAGGGGATGGAAGTTTATTCCTCACTTGTGATTGGTTCCTAGATTTTAGGAGATTTTCCTATATAGGAAAAGTTTTAAGAAAGGCTTGAGTGTTCACCCACTCTCTAGTTTTAGAGACCAATTTAGATTTGGAAGGAGCTTAGGGAAGGCTTGCTTGGAAGGAGAACTCAATTTTCATAAATTCAACCTTGTCTTGGATTAAGGTTAGCCTCTTGTAGATTAATTGATTTTCTTACATGTATGTGAGCTTGGATCTCCATTAATGGAATCCATGGCTTTTTATGGTTTTTTCTTAAAAATATTTGATGTGAAAATTATTGTTTTTCATTTGTAAAATCAATTTTCAATGGGATTCTTCAAGGCACACTCACCATAGGGAGGGCAGAGTAACCTTGAAGGGGATAGTAGAAAGAGACCCGGGATTGTGCAAAGTCTCCCATGTGTGGAGGGATAAACATGGGGTTTCATGATACCCATGATGCCAAGTATGGCCTACAAGCACCTGGGGGGCATAAGGAGGTTTTTATTTTAGACTGCATCTTTTTGAAGATGGTCTTTCCAATTCCATGTGTGGCTTGAGAAATTTTTTAGTTTATACTATGGCTTATCCTCCTAATAGTCCACCACTACCCCTATTCAAGAAGGTCTCTTGGAGACCTTCCTCTTGTTAAACCATGTTGGGAATCCTCTTAAGTGTTTTTGTGTTGATTATGTTCCTACATAATTTGGTGATTCCTATTTGTATCCCATTCTAATCTAGATCCTCTAGCTCGGGGGTGGCCTTGAAAAGGCCTAGGTTGGGAGGTGAGCCTCTGTGGTCAACCATATTCTATCAGGTACAACTGTAAACTTGGAGCTGGCAATTTTGTTAAGTGGAAATTTGAACTTGTAAATTTCAATGTATGTACGATGTAAGGATTGAAATCAGGATTTATTGTAATCTGTTAGAAGGTTGTAAATCCTATTTTGTTAATAATGTAATTGAGGAAAATTCAAAATTATGGAAAACTTGTTATGTTTATGAAAGGGAAAAACTTGAAATTATTCTTGTGCCTATGGATTTAATTACAATTTTTAGATTGTTAATTTCTATTAAAATTTGATTTTTCCAACTATTGGGAAATTAGAAATTATATGTGCAATTTCAAGCTTAGGTTTTATATGTTATGTATTTTGAAAATTAAATTTGAAATGTAATATGTGTAATTAATAATTGGGAAATTTTATAATTTTTCACTTAGCATTTTATTTGAAAAATATACCAAAATTAAATTTAACATATACTTGTCATGTATATGAAATCAAATTTTGAAATGTATTATGATTATAGCGGATTTTATTCGGTTGTTTTGTTTTATCATTTTATGGGTTATTAATATGTTTTAATGTTAGAAGATTTAGTTTATTAAAATGGGTTGTATTGTTAGATTTACTTAATAGAATGTTAATTTTAATAGAAATGTTTTTTTAATAATTGAAGTTGTAAAGTGTTAATTTATAAATAGATTAAACAAGAACATTAGGGTTAGTAAATTATTTGAGGAAGTTTAAAAACTTAGATAATTTTTATTGTATTATGAACTTTTAAAATTATTATATAGTAGATTGTTTTATTAACTAAAGTAATATGTTTTACAATTATTAGTTTCGTCTATTGATGGTATGTATTAAATAGATTTATTTTATCTATTGTATAATTAGATGGGAATTATTTTAAATAAAGCTTAATATCTTAACATTCTTAATTATGTTAATATTTTAGTATAAATAGCATTGTTTGTATTAGAGTTGAGTTTTAGTTATTTAGTGGTTTGAAATATTAGTTTAAATTTATTTATTTTATTAGATCAATCTATAATAATGTTTCAAATTAACCTTATTAATTTAACTGATTTAGCTGTTTATAGGGTACTATATCATCTTCTCCTTATCGTTCTAGAGTCGGTTTGAGCTTTAATGTCTTGGTGACCATTTTTCATGCACAGTTGACTTTTGGTCAACCTTTAGTCAAACCTTGGGCAAGTGCCTCACTTTGCATGCACAAACCTCCTCTATATGTTTTAAAACCTAGTAGATTATCGATAGTCACTTTTAAGAATAGTTGACTTTTTTGGTCAACCCTCGGTCAAACCTAGGGCACTCACCTTGGTTTACATCCACAAATAGCCCATGTTATGTTTTGAACCTTTTTAGCTTGCTTGCACATATTTCGATGCATAGTTGACTTTTGGTCAACTCAAATTGACTTTAGTCAACTGTCTCAAATTATGTGTCAATCAAATCTTGCAGTTTAGGAAACCCTATAGTATAGTTTGGAGTTGTTCAGTGAAGTTTGACTTTTTGTCAAACTTGGTCAAACTTGGTCAACCTTCTCTGGTTTGACCCTTGTTGAGTTTTTGGACCACTTAGACTTTTCTGTTATCTTTTTTCCCTTTGCACAATTTTGCATGCTCGTGGAATCTTGTGCCAATTAGTATTGTACTTCTTTGTTGCATATGTAAGTGTGTTTTGCTCACTTTTTGGGCATCACAAGATATGTACACCTTTCTTAAGGAAGACACACTAGCCTCCAAAGTGGTTTTTCCCTAACACCCAAAACTACATTCAAGATTTTTATGCACACCCATGACTTCAGAAGATGATGATATGGAAAAAAAAACTGTACACTGAAACCAATTGAAATGCAAATAAAATATAATTAAATTTCTCTTTATTTCAATTTTTAAAAGTTCCATATGACATAAAATGTTAAATCTTATCCATGTGGTCATAATGATCATTTCCTAGGATCCCTTTTATCATTATTGTGACCATAATCATTATATACTACACCCTTGAAAATGCATCTAAAAATGAGCTGAATTTCTCCATATTTGTCTCTCCATTTTCATTTATCTATAAAACATTAGGGGAAGGACCTTCAAAAAATCCTCTCCACTGAATACAACCCTTCATGTTTCTATCCTCCATCCAAATTAGAGGCATGTGAAAAAAATTTAACTCTTCAAAATCGGCCAATTCTCTTTCAATAAAGTTATCTTATTCCTTATGCTACCTCAATAGTTCCAACATATACTTATAAATTTAATAGATGCCTAAGAGACTACAATTTAAACTACTATAATCAATATAGGCAATACTTGGCAAAATATTGAGGACTTCAATCTTATGGTCCAACTAAAATTGCCAAAATCTTAATTGGACTCCTACTTTGGCATGGTTCAAGAAAGTATCACTTAATGTTTTTTTTTAAATATTCCCATGCCTTTTCCAGATGAGTAAGAATGGAATGAAGTTGGTATCCAAGTAATCCATCAATAATATAATTTCTCAAGCTCCCCCTGCTCCTTGGATTTTTGTTTTCTTCAAAAAAATTTCAACTTTTTCTCCAAACCAATCACCTTAATTTTTAGTTACTCCAATTTTTAATCAAATGATCTTTTTAATTCCTACTTTGGAGATGGAATAATATATTGATCATGTTGCAATGATTCCTTAACCTCTAATTTTCTAATTTTAACGTTGCAACATCTACCTTCAACTTCCTAATAGATGCTTATGTAAACATCATTTTATTAAGAATCAATATTGTATCTTGGGAGGAAACGGCATCTCCTAGTCTCATCTAAATCATATTTCTAGTGAGCTCACTTGGATATTTTATCACTTATGATTTTTTCCTCCCTAGATATACTAAGTAGATGGCTAAAGCCTCGTGATTTGGCTCTAAGCCAGATTCAAAGTATAGATTATATTTTTGAAGTAATGATAGTCTCATCAGTTGGTTTCCTTCTTATGGTGTCAAAGGAAATGGTAGATGATATCTACCAACCCCCAAGTATAGAAATATGTCACTATCTTTCACAATTTTATTTCCCTCTTTTGAATTCATATCTATCATTTCTCTATGGATCTCCTTCTATGTATCTTCTACAATTTTATATTTGTCCTCTAATGAAATATTTACCTTTCTCATCTCCTTTTGGAACTTTTCACCCATAATCTTAAGGGTGAATTTCTCAAACTCCTTTTTGGTTATAAACTTATCATCTTCCATTAATTCTACATAGAAACTACTCTCACTTAATCAATCACTTTATCCTAATCATAACTTAAATTGATTATTATTTTATCACTAGGAGGTTTCTTTATAAAAATTCTTGATGAGATACATACCACTTTCTTTTCTTCCTAGCTAATAGGGCCTATAACATCACCCCCTACTAGATATTTAACTTTAAGGTCTATTCTTGGTGATTGATCATATAATGAGCTTATTTTTTTAGGGCTTTGAGGGATAATAAAGGGTTTAAAATATGAAATTGGCCTATTAATAAGTGGTATTGGGAAAATTTATTATATATTTGTAGCATTATTAAAAAATTACCATTATTCTTATTATAGGATCTAGCACTTTTTTAAATGATCCCTTGAAAGAAGGATCAAGTCCCTTTGTGTTATCCTCTACCATCTTTATTTTTTCCAAGTTTTATTTTATTCTCAAGGCTTCACCTTGCATATCTAGAAATTCCCAATAAGGTCTTCAAATTCATCATATTTAGGAGCATATATAGATACTCTATATAAATTTCTCACATCATGTGTGAAATGTTCTAGATCACACAACATTATCTTTTCAAACTTCATCACATATGGTAGAAATTTGTTTTATATTATCTCAAGGACTTCCTTGGAAGTTATCTAGAAAAATTGTGGATTGGTTGGTAGCAACAAGGAGCCATTTTTTATGTTCATGAGATGTTTCTTATCTATTTCATTTAATTACCACATTATCTCCTAGAGATATAATTTTGTCGAGATTAGACCTTGGCAATAGGTATGGTGCCACTAATGAGTCTTGCATTTTGATAACCATGAAAATTGAAAACAAGAACCAATCTCTTCAATTATAGACTTGATGTAGCCAAGGATAGAGGGAACTCAAATAGGTCAGTCCAATCCTTTCAAAAAGAGTCGCATAATGGAAGCAATATAGAAAAAAGATGAGATAATGCCAGATCATCCTTCGTATCATCAAGTACAATGGATTTTAAACATGCAATCATACATTCTAGATAGACATACAGGCATGTTTATGGACCTTTTGTAGGTTATCTTTTTATACAATTTATTCTAGAAACTAGCTACAAAGATTTATAAATGTTTCTTTCTTCTACATCCTCAGTGAATATACCCTAAAATATCAATTACAAGAGTTTATAAAGCCTTCACAAGGTACAAGTTTGCCTAATAAAGATTACATTTCCCAATGAGAAGAAAACTCTTTACAAATATAGGTAAAGACACAAATCATAAGGGTAGTCCTTCTATAGATGAGATATAAATTGTGATCCATCAAATAGGTCGGCCAAAAATATAAAAACATCAAGAAATGTACCATTAAGGTTTTTCAAATGGAAAATTCCTTCGTGAGATTGGGAAATACAAAGTGATAGTGAAATGTGAAGAACATTTAACTCCTTCCAAGAATCTACAAGATATCACTTGAGAAGAAACCTTATTGGATGCAAACCAAGGAGAAATTTTAGGAAATGTCCATGAAAATGAAAAAATATCATAACTACAAAGAATCTGAATGGAACGAGCATTGAAAGAAACTTGGAGATTGATTAAAAAGGAAAATAGGAAAAAAAAAAAAAAAATTGGTTGATGCAAGATTGCCAAGAACCCAAGATTCTACTGCATCAGACATCCAGGGTTATTTGAAAAGTGAGACTCTCACTTTCCTAGGGCCAAATGAAAACCAAGATGGTCAAACTCATCCTGAGAAATCCATGAAGAATCCTCCTCTAGTTTGTCTTTCCACTTGACAAGATATTCCTTGTACTGTCTACCTCTTGTAATTTTGCCAATTCTACTATCTAAAATATCTTCTATCTTATCCATTTTATTTTTAGGACACTACTTCTCAACATATGATTCATCACTTTCAAAAAAATATGGTTCATGATACTCAGTCAAATCTATGACATTGAATATAGGTGAAATATCCATATCATCTAGTAACTCACTTTATATGCATTCCCTGAATCAAATTTCCTCAAGATCTTACATGGTATAAACTTCCACATCTTTAGTTTTTTATATGTTCTAATAGCAAACCTTACTTTCTTAAGATATACCATTACTTCATCCCCTACTTTTAATTCCTTGTGTCTCCTCTTCATATCTTCTTTCTCCTTATATGTCTGATTCACCATCTCCAGATGCTATTTGACCTAGTTGTGTAAGATACTCATGTGTTCTGAAAGCTCTTCTTCCTCTGCACTCCTATTTTCTTCATGACTAATATCCCTCAATTATAATACTCCTTTGGGATTATAATTAGTAACTACCTCAAACAGTGTCTTTTGTGTGCTCCTATTTACTGAGTTAATATATGCAAATTCTACTTGTGCTGGAACTAAATCCTAATTTCTAGTCTTTTCTCCAACCAAGCATCTTAGTAAGTTACCCAAAAACCTATTCACTACCATTTTTATTCATCAATCTGTAGATGAAATTTAGATCTAAAATTCAAATATGTTTTCATCTTCTTCCAAAGTGTACTCCAAAAATAACTAAAAAACAAGTATTATCCCTATCTGAAACTATACTTTTATGAGACCCATACAACCTCACAATCTCCTTGAAAAATAAGTCAGCTATGTGTACTACATATGTTGTCTTCTTACAGGGTATGAAATGAACCATCTTTTAAAACCTATCCATAATCACAAATATAGAATCATTAACTCTTGGTGTCTTTCATAGCTCCAGTACAAAACCCATGCCAATGTCCTCCTAAGGTCTTCTTGGCACTGTGAAAGGAATTTACAATCTAGTATTCCAATTGCTTCCTTTTGCAACTTGAAAAATTCTAAAACTTTGATCAAACTATTTGATATCCTCAATAATCTAAGGCCAAAATTAATTCTCACTCACTAAAGCCATTGTCTTGTGAATAACAAAGTGTCCACCTAATCCCCCATAATGTTTTTTATTAATCTAATTATCCCTCATAGAGATTCTAGGTATACACAACTAAATTCCTCTGAATAACACACCTTCCTGAATTAAATAATCTAACCATTTTCTTCATTCTTCTATAGTAGGTTTTCTACATGCTTTCCAAGGTTCAAAAAAGTCAAGGTTATCTTCATACAAGGTATTTAACTCATCAAATCCCGATACTCCAATCCTCATCTCTGTCAACAAGGTCCTTCTACTCAAAGCATCAACGAATTTATTTATTTTACCACTCCTATGTTTCAACAAAAATGTATATCTATAAAAGAATTCAACCCATCTCATATGTCTCGTATTCAACTTACTCTGATTGTGTAGATATTACAGTGCTTCATTATTGGTGTACAACACAAACTCCTTAGGTAAAAAGTAATGTCTCCATTTTTTCAAAGCTTGTACTATGACATAAAATTCTTGATCATAAACTAAATATATTCTCTTGGTATCATTCTAATTTTGTTCAAATAGGAAATCGTTCTACCTTCTTGAGTCAACACTGCTCCAATTGCATTTCCACCCATATCACAATCTACTTGAAAAAATTTATTGAAATCAGGTGGGGATAACACAAATTGTTCTGTCACTTTCTTCTTCACCAATTAAAATCTTTTTTGTGCTCCATGTATCCACTTGAATTCATTTCTCTATTTTCTCATTATCTCAGCCATAGGATTACAAACCAAACTGAAATTTATGATGAGCTTTCGACAAAAACTTTCCAATCCATGAAATGATCTCACTTCTCCAACATTCACAGGTGTAGGCCATTCTAAGATTTATTTAACCTTCTTAGGATCCATCTTCAATTCTTCTATAGATATCATGAATCTCAAATATAATATTTATTCTCTCTTAAAAGAACACTTCTTAATGTTAATAAGAAACTTCTCCTCCCTTAATCTTTGCAACACTTCTCTTAGATGCAAAAAAATGGTTTTCCTTTCTCTTACTAGAAATTAGAATGTCATCAAGATAAACAATCAAAAACTTTCCCAAGATTTTCTTCAATACCTCATTCATCAACCTTATGAAAGGACTCAATGAATTAGTCAATCCAAAAGGCATTACCAACCATTCATATAATACTTCATTTGTCTTGAATGAATTTTTTGACTCATCTCCTTCTCTGATTTTGATTTGATGATATCCACTCTTTAGATATATCTTTGTGAAATATTTGGCTCCACTTAAACAATCTATTATATTATCCATTCTAGAAAAAAGAAATTGATTCTTCATTGTGATCATGGTAATGGCTCTAGAATAAGTACACATCCTCCATTGTCCATTTTTGTTGGTACTAATATTGCAGGTACTAGATAAGGACTTGGACTTTCTCTGATCAAACTCTTCTTCAACAATTCTTGCACTTTTTTATTCAATTCTTCATTCTTTTTTAGTGTTAAATGATGTGTTGCCTTATTAGTTAAAATTTCTCTAGGAATCAAGTCCATGCAATGACTAATACTTCTCATAGGTGGAAATCCATCAGGCACATTATCTTCGATTATATCCTCATACTCATTTAACAATTCTTGTATATGTTCAAGTTGTTTCTCTACTAATTATATATCAAGCTTCTTAGGAATCAAAGCATAACACACTTTATCATTTTTTAAGCCATCCAAGAGTCTCCTACCTTAAACCAAACAAACTCTAACACTAGTACAATTCTCATTCTTAGGATTCTCAACTAAATGGAACAACACTTTCTTCATTCCATTTGTAATTATACATATTATTTCTCCCATCATGCAAATCTTGTTTATAATATTGTTAGCGTCTTCCTAACAAGATATGGAACACATCCATAACTATAAAATCAAAAAGAACTACATCATGATAAGATCCCATTTTTCATTTCACAAGGAATTTTTCACTTACTAGTACCTTATGGTCATCCTTTATCCATGCAATCTGGTAAGGTTTTGGATACTTCAATCTTTGTAACTGCAATTTGCTTACTAGTTCTTCAAAAGCTAGGTTACCTAAGCTACCATTGTCAATAATCACTTGGCAACATTTTCATTCAACTGTGCATCTTTTCTTGAACAAACTTCTCCTAATAAATGACTCATAGTATGGTTCTTCATGATATAGGAATCTCCTTACCATTAGGGATTCTCCATCTTTGGGTTGATTCAAAGGTTCCTTGGATTCTTCTTCCACAAAAACATTTATGCCACCACTCTCAATCCTTTTTCTTGAACTTCCTTGAGTACATTCAAAGGATTGGTGTCCTCCTCCAAACTTGAAATAGGATCCTCTAAACACTCTTATGCCATCTTTCTTATAGCTATGTGATCCATCTCCTCTCTATAAATTTTTTTCATCCCTTCGGTATGAATTCTCCTCTTTGAATTATGACTTTCCCTTATTTTGATCTGAATAATATCTTCCACCACCTAAGGCTCTTCCTCTCTAAAATATTCCACCTCTTCATCTTTTTCTTTGTTCTTGCCTTTTGCTCAAATTTTCCTTAGCTTTTAGGGCATATTGATAAGCTTATTCCACTCTTTGTAATTTATCCAAATGAACCTCACAATGAATAGTTATCCTCAAACCATTTAGGTACCTTCCAATGCTTTCAACATCATTATTGATATGTCTAGATATAATATCTAATCTAGAGAATTCTACAGTATACTCTTTTAAACTAAGATCCTTTTGCTTTAAGTTTTGTAACTTCCTAAATAAGCTTACTTGGTAATCAAAAGGAAAAAGCTTAGCTTTTAATTTGTTCACCATCCTATCCCATGACTTGATTTTATCCTTATCTCTTCTTTGTCTATCATTCTGCAAATGTTCCTACCATAAGGATACAGGTCCTCTCAATTGTGTACAAGCATACTTCACATACTTATCTTCATTTGTCCCTTCATAATAAAATTACTTCTCCATCCCTGTGATCCAATCAATTAATTCATTTGGATCCATCTTACCATGGTAATTAGGTGGATTGAAATGTGGTCATGCATTAACCCTAGTTAGGACTTTTATAAATATTTCATCTCCTTTATCAAGCCCTGTTTATTTTTCACCATCTTCGATTTCTTGTTTAGTTCTTTCTTACTCTTCCTCACTCACATCTTTAATGTGTCAACCTCTTCTATGGGTTGTCTCCCTAGTTTTAAGTCTAGCTGCAATCTATCACAACATATCCAACACAACTATATCTACATCTATCCTTCCACCTCTATTATTTCCTCTACGATCCATCTTCTATGAATCTTCTACAATCCTGGGTCGGATACTCTTTCTACCTCCCTATTAAAAATCAACCTAGGACTTCGCAAGGTCAGAAACCACAATTTTCCTCAATAGAATCAGAAACTTGCTATGATACCACTTGATGCAGACAAGGACAGAGGGAACTTAAAGAGTTCAATCCAATCCTTGTAGCAAGATTCGTACAATGAAAGAAATACAGAAAAATAGATAAGAGAATGCCATATCCACATTCTTATTATCAAGTGCAATGGACTACAACATATAGTTATACATTCTAGGCATAAAAGCATGTTTATGAACCTTTTGTAGGTTATCTTTTTATACTATCTATTATAGAAAAAAGCTATAGAGCTTTACAAATTTTTCTTTATTCTATATCCTATGTGATACCCTAAGAGATAAATTAAAAGAGTTTATAAAGCCTTCACAAGACACAAGTCACCCTAAAAAATATTACATTTCTCAATGAGAAGAAAATGTATTACAAATATAGGTTAGGACCCAAATCATAAGGATCTTCCTTCCATAGACGAGACATAAATTATGATCCCTAAAATAGGTCAACCAAAAATGTAACAACATCAAGAAATGTGTCATTAAGGTTTGTCAAATGAAAAAATCCTTTGCGAGATTGGGAAATACAAACTAGTTGTGAAACATAAAGAATAGTTAAGTCCTGCCAAGAATCTGGAAGATCTCACACACAAAGAAATCCAATTAGATGTGAAGTAAGGATAAGGTTTAGCAAAATTCCATGTACATGCCAACAAGTTTTCAACTACAAAGAATCTAAATGGAATGAGCATTGAAAGAAACTTGAAGACTAATCAAACAAGAAAACATGAAACAAATATTTTTTTGGTTGATGCAAGATTTCCAAGAATCCAAGATGCCCCTAGATCAAAACTATGCTCATCTTAGGTAGAAATTTCTTAAACCAAAAATTTTTTTGACATTCTTTTATAATCTCTAAGAAATCTATTCTGCCAAATCAGTTAATACTTATGGCAAAGAAATAATAAAAAACATGATGGTTTTTCCTATCATAATATAAGTCTCGTATGTATGTTCCTTCTTGTACTATAATGATATTAAATTTTTATCATCATTAGAAGTAACCTTAAGATTATGTTAGCATGCCTTATCTCCATTACAAAGAATGATCTAGAATAGAATAAAATACTTAAAATATATTGTACTGGAATCCTTTTTCAATGAAGAGAGGGCCTTATGGATTCCATATACAACATAATAGGAATAGTCAAAAGTCCTATGAACTAATCCCAAGATTTTATATTAGTAGATAGGACCATAAAGTGGATTGGTACATGTCATACTACTTTGTGAGTGTAGACCTTGATATATATAATAGTTACATATTTTTATTTCAATGCCCAAGTAAAAAATTAATTTGTTCATGTTAAAATTTTAAGTGAACTCTAAAATATATGTTACATATCACATATCATATTATTAACGATGATTATATTATGTGATTTGTCACCCTTTGAGCCTCATTCATCATGTAATCTTCTAATACATGTACAATGTTAATGACTACAGTCATGAGAGGCGATACCATCCCAAGCCTATGGATCACAATCTCTTTTAGATCATAACTAATATCAAACATAGCACACATGGGAGGTCACATAAAAAAAATAGATAGTCTCAATGCACTATCATCTAATTTACAATGAGATTGAGATTTTTGCATATTATAATATATTAGGATTTTTGTGACTTTGGTAGTTTCATGGGAAACATAAACATTCATAGTCTCCTTAATGACATAAAGCACTATCACATTATATTTTTTTGTGAGCTATAAATATCTATTCTCAAAAAAACTCCCTCTCTATTTTATGTTGGGCCTCCATCTCCGTGTGATCTCTACTTTGAAACTCTCTCATATCAAAATAGTCATTGATTTCATGAAGAAAAAATAAACAATAACATTTTCTCAAAAAATATGAAGGCATATCATGGTTGTTAGAAATAGGTTAGATAATAAATATCCATCACTTATCAGAAAAATGTATGTGTGTTTGTGAGTGTAGATACAAATACATATACAGATGCATATATATACATATACATATATAGATACACATACACATACATATACATATACATATACATACATACATACATACATACATACATATACATTTATATGTGTGTTGTAATGCCCCGCCAGGGAACCCAGGAGAACTTAACCTAAACATGCATCTAAGTTTACAGAATAATTTTTTTTTAAAAGTTAATATACAACATTAACATCAATGCGGAAGCAATTACCATTTACTCACATTAATACAAACAACCAACATAGTTTACAACTCTCAAGGGTTCCTCGATGAAGATTACGTTAACATCAATTAATTAATTTAGACTCGGTACAATTACAAAAATCATATAAATAACTGAAAGATAAATGCAACATCACATATAAGATAACATAAATACAACTCGTACCATAAGGTATCCATGAACCTACATCCACTGCACATGTCGCAAGGTATGTAATACAATAACCGAAAAGAAGTACACATGATATCTCTAAAAAACTGATACAAAGGTACATGATCACAAAGAAGAAGAAAAAGAGTACAAGTCCATCAAATAAGATCAGGAAGGAACAACTGCCATAGGGATCATCCAGCACTAGTACATGAACATCAGAATTGCAAATGGTAGAAGAATCACTACCACCTGACCTCGTGAACCTAAATGGTCCACTCCCACCATGCTAAGGAGATAACAATAGATCTCACTCAGATAACAAACATCAAGCAGATCAAGCTGAAGAAAGGATCCTGAAAGCTCTCTAACTCAAGGTGAAAAAAGTAATAATGCCATGAAAGACTCACTAATCTAGAGGCAACCGACACATGTAGGATAACTAGACTATGCATAGGAAGGTGTCATCATGTACATCTAACCCTTGAGTTTTGTCCTGGTAATCTCTCTGGATCCCAGCACCCAAGTGACCATACACGGTGTCAATGACCTCTCGTACTAACGAAGCCATCGACTATGCCAACTCATCTCTTTTAAAGGGGACTAGTCATCTTCTCCATTCCCACCTTAGTCTGTACTAGCGCTAAGCCAGGGCAAGGAAACCATATCTTGTTAGGTTCATTTTAATATCTCTCAATGTTATATTATGTTATCACTTAATTATGAAAACTTAATAATAAGTGATCCTGGTAGCCACTTGTGGGCCCTCGACACTTATTGCAAGCCACCTCCTACTACATATCTAGGTAAACTACCCTAGGCTCATAGATCTCACATAGATCACAAGATGATAATAATGTCCCTCAGGACTGCTCCGAAGAATAATAGGAACACATTGGTTCTCACATAACCATAATGTCACAAAACACTCTCAAAGTGTTCACAAAAGAATATATACACATTATCCCTTGGATCAGACATAAAAGTCAAAATCATACTCTCCTCTATAAAATATGAAGTAAAACTCAATACAACATGAGCCCAAATGGTCAAAATAGGGATGATGATTGGAATACACACACACACACATCAAATATAATACTGAAACCATATCATAACCAGCTCATACCCAAGCCTTTGTTTTCTCCCTAGGTCTATACCCGATAACCCATAAATAGCACAAGAAGGCACATCAAGCACGAAGAATACAACACTCACATCATAGTAACTAAAAACTATCCATAAGCATTTAAATTCTATTTTGAGCATAATTGAATCCAAAGCATATAAATAATGAAACCTACTAGGAAAATCTAAATATAATCATTACAATAATATCATAACTAGAGAAATTATTCCCTAATGATGTCCTATGGATCTAATAGAATAAAAAGCCCAATTTCAGTAGAAGCATAAGTGTATCAGCAATTTGATCTAAACTGAATGGTTGTTTATATGATTTTTATGTAATTGTATAAGTATAAAAATCATATAAACAACCATTTAGTAGAAGCATAAGACTCAGTACAATTACAAAAATCATATAAATAACTGAAAGATAAATGTAACATCACATATAAGATAACATAAATACAACTGGTACCATAAGGTATCCATAAACCTACATCCACTACACATGTCGCAGGGTATGTAATACAATAACCGAAAAGAAGTACACATGATATCTCTAAAAAATGATACAAAGGTACATGATCACAAAAAAGAAGAAGAAGAGTACAACTTCATCAAAGAAGATCAGGAAGGAACAACTACCATAGGGATCATCCAGCACTGGTACATGAACGTCAGAATCTCAAATGGTAGAAGAATCACTACCACTCGGCCTCGTGAACCTAAATGGTCCACTCCCACCGTGCTGAGGAGATAACAACAGATCCCACTCGGATAAAAAACATCAAACAGATCAACCTGAGGAAAGGATCCTGAAAGCTCTCTAACTCAAGGTGAAAAAAGTAATAATTCCATGAAAGACTCACTAATCCAGAGGAAACCAACACATGTAGGATAACTAGACTATGCATAGGAAGGTTTCATCATCTATGTCTAACCCTTGAGTTTTGTCCTAGTAATCTCTTTGGATCCTGACACCCAAGTGACCATACACAGTGTCAATGACCTCTCCTACTAATGAAGCCATCGACTATGTCAACTCATCCCTCTTAAAGGGGGCTAGTCATCTTCTCCATTCCCACCTTAGTCTGTACTAGTGCTAAGCCACGGTGAGGAAGCCATATCTTGTTAGGTTCATTTTAATATCTCTCAATGTTATATTATGTTATCACTTGATTATGAAAACTTAACAATAAGTGATCCTGGCAGCCACTTGTGGACCCCGACGCTTATTGCAAGCCACCTCCTACTACATATCTAGGTAAACTACCCTAGACTCACAGATCTCACATAGATCATAAGATGATAATAATGTTCCTCAGGACTTCTCTGAAGAATAATAAGAACACACTGGTTCTCACATAACCATAATGTCACAAAACTGATGAAGGGTGCTCCCCTTAATACCACAAACACATAACAGAAACAGAGAAACAACAACAATATGCAAGAACATAAAATTGGCTTCTTATTATCTCCACAAATGTGGAATTACAAACTTTCAGAATTATAATATGCAAAGCCACATGGGCATTCCCTTACAATATTCTGTAGGACAAAGCCTCGAACTATTACCCAGATCTATTACCCAGACTATTCTGAACCCCTAAGACAATAATACAGCCTTCCTTATATAGGCAATTTTTCCACCGCCTGGGAAGGTTCCAGAATTTTAGCCAATAAGGCCGACCAACATAGAATTATTTTATTTTACATTTTATTACATCATAGTCGGCTCAAGATAACCTTTGAAACCCGAACAGAAATTTTGAAGAAAATTATTTTCTGCCATTTCAGGTGGCCCAACTTCCGAAGACCATAAGTCATCACCAGTTGACCCGCTCGGCTATTATAACCCCATTTCGGAAACACCACGAAGTGCTCTACAGGCTTGACTAGCGCAAGCGCTTGTCACCCAAATTTTTGACCTCATCCGGGGCCTCTAAAGCCTTCAAAACTGAGTTCAAAGTTTCTGTACCCTGCTGCCAATACCGAAAATCTTCAATATTCCAACATGCACTTGATCTGGAAATGAAACTTTACTGGCAGACTTATATGACCAAAATGAACCTCCAAGAAAGAAATTAGATCATTCTGAGCATAGACGAAAATTACCAAAAATAGTAACTTTCCATAAATAGCAGCTCTGCACAGGATAGCCCTTATTGAATTCAAAAACAAAAATATTTTTGGGTGATGCAAGATTGCTCTTACACCCAGGATGCTCCTGCATCAAAAACACTCTCAAAGTGTTCACAAAAGAATATATACACATGATCCCTTGGATCAGACATAAAAGTCAAAATCATACTCTCCTCTATAGAATATGAAGTAAAACTCAATACAACATGAGCCCAAATGGTTAAGACAGGAATGATAATTGGAATACACACACACATCAAATATAATACTGAAACCATGTCATACCCAAGCCTTTGTTTTCCCCCTAGGTCTTCTAGTACCCGATAACCCATAAATAGCACAAAAAGGCACATTAGGCATGAAGAATACAACACTCACATCGTAGTAACTAAAAACTATCCATAAGCATTTAAATTCTATTTTGAGCATAATTGAATCCAAAGCATATAAATAATAAAACCTACTAGTAAAATCTAAACATAATCATCACAATAATATCATAACTAGAAAAATTATTCCCTAATGATATCCTATGGATCTAATAGAATAAAAAGCCCAATATCAGTAGAAGCATAACACTTATCAGGGCATCGGTTCAAATATTAAGGTCATTTTCCTATAGGATCACAATTCTAAAAGTATCTGAGATAAAATCTATAGATCAAAAGACCTAAGCAAATTAGATTACTTTATTAGCAAATTCGCTATAAACATTACTCAAACAATAACCATGTAGAAAATAATCTTAATTCGAGACTATTATTTACACAAATAATGTATATAACAACCAATTAAACATCTATATTAAATTAGTTACTATAACTTTAAGAAAAAATAACCATAGAATTCAATATATATTCACAAAAATCCAACTACTTTCAAATAATTAATATAAATGTATATATGCAATTATATTAAATAAAATATAATTTGATACATATATAATTAAGCTATCTATTTAAAACAAATCACATATTAAATAAATTATATATTAAATAATATTCATATTATATAATTTATTAATCAAATGAATTATAAATTAATTAAATTACTAATTAAATAATTTATAAATTAAATAAATAACAATATAAATGAAATTACAAATTAACAATATTTAAACAAAGTATACTTTTAAAAACAAATTAAAATATATATAAAAATATACATACCTTATTAGGGTTGTCGTGGGGGCCATGGCCTCCTCACGCGCAGCCCCCCATGGCCGTCACTGCAGCCTTGGCTATCGTGCACAGCTTTGACTGTCACAGCAGTCAAAGCTATCGTAGGCAGCCTAAGGACTGTCGTGTGGTGTTGGGGGTGGGACCCTTGCCCCACCTTAATTTTTTTTTATTTAATTTTTTTTTAAAAAAATTTGTTTTCTAATAAAAACAAAAACAAACTTTTCCACACACAACAAGTATTTTTTTTAATTATTTTTTTTTTCAAATCCGAAAAATGAATTTATTAAAGGACATGTATTTTTGTTTAATCTGTCTTTTCTCACTTTTTCTTTTGTCCACTACCAGTCACATCATTTCATTTGACTGTGTTTTTTTTAAAGAACAATAATTTCCAAAAATGAAAATATTAAATCACAGAACTTATTTCCAGAAATGGTAAAAGTTATTTTACTTTTTTTTTTACAATCAATTTTGTCTTTTCTCTATACATATTGACTATGTAAATTTTTTATCTTTTGATTGTTTAATATATGACTGTATTTAATTTTTAACCAGAGAAATACATTTTCCAAAATTGATTTTTGTACCCAAATTGAGTTTTTCCATCCAAATTGAAATTTATTCCAAGGGGGATTTATTTTTCCCACAACATATAGTTAGACTATAGTTCAGAATTGATTATTTATTTTATAGGAAAACTATAAACAATCTTTTAACAAAATTTTGCCAGCATAATGGTACAATGCTAAATTTTAATATAAACCTAAAATATCATATCTAAGGGTTTCTCTAATACCCAGAACAAAGAAAATACACACAGATCGAAGGATATGATCAAGAAATTATTCAGACACAGAAATTCATCAAACAACAAATAGAAAGCAAAGAATAAGATTTCTAGATCCTACCTCAAATCCAATGCTAGAAACTGAAAAGAAATCCCTTTGAACATCTGAAAGTAGAATTTCTTCCTCAATTCAATCCAACCTGCAAATCTAAAACTGTGTAGAAAACAGGCACCCGATCCAGATGCACAATGAAGCCAAACCAACAAGCCACCACAACAATCCAAAATCCTCAAAATATAAAGCACACAAGCTCCCCAAAAATTCCTCCTCCAGAACCTGTCCCTTCTCCAAATGAATGCAAATCCCCCCTATTAGTGATTTAACTCCTCCATTCATGCAAACCCTAAATGACTAACAATACAACTCCTAATCAAACTCACCCTCTTAAGTTGAAATAAATTTCTAATTATCTAATTAAAAATATCTTTTAATATGCACAACACAACTTAGACTCCTAAAGACAAGTTGTCTCCTTTTTGAAACAAATCTCAATCAAACTTAATAAAGCACATGTTATTATTATAATCTCACATTAAATAATTTAATATTCCAAGCACAATTAAAACATGTAATTTATTATTTAAATATCTAATGGAACAATCATTAATCCTAATTTCACACAATCAATTAATTAAATCCAAATATCCTAATATTTGATTTTTAATTAATTAATAATCATACAAAAATATAGAAATTAAATTTAATATTATTTTCCAATTATAATATTAATTTTCATGATTATAGAAAATCACATACTCAAAAAGCAATAAAACAAGATCATCATATAAAACAAACAAGCTCAAGGAAGGGATCTACGAACTTCATCGATCTGACAAATTCGGATAGGGTAGTCAACAGATACTTGTTCAATCCTAGGACAAATGGGCTTAGGTTAGGGTTTTGGATCTGTATATTATCTCCCCTCTCTTACCATTTGAGATATTGCGATAGGGCACGCTCATCCTAACAATTCAAGGAAGTCGATACCCGGTACTTGCAAACCTGGATACAAAACCTGAATGTACATACATATATAAATATATAATAGACAATGGTAGGGATCAATCGATCGTGTGGATCTTGCAAGCAAGTAACTACGACTCCATCCCTCAACCACATCAAGCACGTCAAATAGAAGTATAAAACAAACACATCAACCATACACATGTAAGTATTGGGTCAGTAAAATCATACACATCAATGATTTCCTAACATATAATCTATCATCGTAAAATAATCATAACATTTATAAAATTGAACTAGGGGCGAGGTACTATGTGTGTGTGTGTAGTACATTTATATGTGTCTATACATATATACATACATACATACATATGTATGTATGTAAATATGTATATCTATACATATGTATGTAAATATGTATATCTATACATATGTATAGATATGTGTGTGTGTGTGTGTGTGATTACACCAATAAATGGGGAATATCTTCAATTTCACAAATCGCATTAATTTAGAAAGTGCAGTTTTGAAATTTTAATATACCATTTTATTTCATTTCATCATATAATATTTTTTGCATATATAATTTGCAACATGCATCTATATGAATTTTTTGTTAATAGATTTGTTTCATCATTTAGTCAACTTACTTTCTATTTACTTATAAAGATTAAGCAAGGGATGCATGGTGGGGGCTTGATATCAAGTGCTTTAATGTTGAAACTAATTACATCATTTAATTTAATTTAATTTTAAATACCCTAACAACTCTTCTTGGCTTTCTCTAGTGTTTGTTGGAAGTGTTGAAGGGGATTAAAATGATTTATAGTTCTCTTCATGTATTTCCTCATCTAAATTTGGTTTTTGATTAATTTAAATTATTAAAATAAATAAAAATCTAAGCAACATTTGATTTAAGAAACAAAATTAAAAAAAACATTACAACCTACTATGATGTTACACTGGAAGATACAGTATGTCAAGACTTATTAGTTTCTTGAGATATTGTGAGCACACTCACATGTTTAGTTGTATGCAATATTAGCCTTGCTCAACATAACGTATGTGGGGATCTTTTCTTTATATGTTGCATTTTTTTATTTCTAGACAAAATTAACATGAGCATACTATAAAATGCACATGTGTTATATAGCATGTGCATACATTAGAGGCTCATTTTTACCAAGCCATAATATGTACAAATTTATTGCAACACATTGTTATTTTTCTTTTCTCATTCAACCACTTTTTGACCTTGATTCAGTGCACTTTCCCTTTACATAAAGTAAACAACATTTCAATATTTTAGATTTAATTTTGAGTCAATTGATAAGACAATCGATAATAAACTAGAAAGATGTGAGGAAAGAGTAAATGAATAAAGAGCATGCATCAATTTTTGTTATTTGATTACAAATTTAGCAAACAAAAGAGGAAGAGGTGTGATATATTAATGCATGATTATTTATTCATAAAATATGTGTTAGGGATAAAAACACACTAGTTGTTCTCTTCACCACTAATAACTTATATGACGTGTTATTGTTCCTTATTGATAAGACTGCATCCTCTATAAACAATGAAGAAAAATATTATACCTATTATATGCTCTCTTTTTTTTCCCTATAGTACTTGTTAGTGTTAAAATGAGAAAAATTAGTGTTAATGAGACACTTAGGAGCTTGTCTTAGTTAGACCTATAAGCGCATTCTATCAAGATAATTGAAAGGGTTGTGGGGGTGTACGGTTTCAGGAATACCTATAGAAAACTATGACTATGTTGGTATGTATGTGCAACAACAATGGTGGATGTCCTAGGTATCTTAAAATATTGAATGTTTATTAGAGAAAGTGACAATATACAGAAATATCAGATGATTTCCACTTTAGATAGTCACTTAAATGAATATTCTAAGAACCAATTTGATCACTAAAGACAATTTACAGCTAAAACTTTGTGAAAATAAATTTTTATATGATACTATTTAGATGAACACCACTAATATTCTAAATAATAAAAATATGTACATTGTCTTTGTTTTATACACAATCATACTTATTATAATATAGCTAAACCAAGGACAAACTAAATATAGAATTTTCATCTTGTACATCGAAATCAAAATTGTCCTTACTTCATGCCATCTCCATCATTGGATTTTTATTAATTAGTAGTGCATTTCTCCATAATTGAAATTATCTCCATCATTAGCAAAAGATAAGGTTTGGTTGACCTTTATAGAGGGATGCCATACAGAAAGGACAAAGAAGAATACAGTGAACAGGTCATATTAGATTCTTACTACTAAAAACAAAACGTGAATAAACAAAATGCTTATAAGATGTAAAAAGACTTTTGGGTGTCTTATGGGAATAGGACGGCATCTTGACTAAGCACCCATGACAAATTGTTTCTCATTTAAATTAAAAAAAAAAATTAATACATAGGTATTAGCATCATTGTTATTATATAAAAAATATTATAATATGCAATGTAAATATGTGTTTAAATTAATAAAGGGTTGATTCTTATTTCTTTATTGGATAAAGAATAATAAATTGCCTCTCATTTAGAGCTTATATCTAATGCAATTTCATTCTTGGGCTTCTCTCATGCACGCTTAAAATAGCTTTGAAGAAGACTTTTAGGTATGAGTGAGTTGATATAGTATTATGAATATACTTAGTTCTATAGATTTATTTGCATTTGGGATCCTAATTAAATAATGAATTTGCTTCTTATTCGTGTCTAATTTTTAGATGATTAAGTTTGTTTCTTTTATTGGATTGAAAATGGAATCTATGAAACATTTTAAAAAGTAGATGGGGATTTTAGATTTAAGTTCTAATTTTTTTTTATCAAATTATGATATTAGATTTAGGTTTAATTAGTATATAGTTTCAAAAGAGGTGTTTAAAAAGTCAAATTATGTTCTATTGAAATTTAATAGTATATTTGAATTATATATTGTGATATTTTGAACAAATGAATTGATTCAAGTTTTAATTAATTGTTATTTTTTATTAATATCAAATAATTGTTAGGGAGAAATGGTAAAATTAAGTAAAACAATGATTAATGACAATTTTGTTAGGGAGCAATGGAAAAATTGAGCACAACATCAAGGGTGCATGGGAGGATTTGGCATGAATATCATTAAATATTTCTAATAAACAGATAAAACATAAATTGAGCATCCTAAGTGTAAAAGGTGATCATAGCCACATAAATGATGCATAAATATTAAAAATACTTTAAAATAGCTTAAAACCTTGTTATATTCACGTTCTTTTAATTTTGTCTTGTTAAACTCAAGCTCATTTATAAAGTTGGTGTTTTCACCATATAATCGTTGTGTTAATTTTATGTGCACTAAAAAAAATGTTATAGTGATGGTTACATGTTTTTTAGTTTACAAGGTTGTTGTTAGGGTTTTCATACTACAAGTTCACCAATCATTTCATACAACATTTACTATGGGACTTAATAGGGTATTTTTTATGGCTATGGCTAGCTTTGGCACAATAGTTGTTGCTGGTGCTGGAGTATTAGCTTTAAGAGATCATGGCTCCTCCGAGAAAATGTCCAAGGAAATTTGTTTTGAAGCTATTCCATGAGGTAAGGTCTCTGACACTTCTGATGTCATTTTTCCCATATAGGAATTTGATAAGGCCTATGATTGGCTTGAAAATTTTACTTTAATTGGATATTTGGTTGGTCGTGTTCTTTCTGAAAGTGTGATGCAAGATTGGATCACTAAGGCATGGCTCCCTCATGGAGTCCACCTAAATGGTGTGCAAAATTTGACCAAAGTTTTTTTCCTGTTCCATTTTGGGAACCCTACTCATGTAGAGGGCATTCTCAAAAATGGTCCCTGGTTTGTACATTCATCTCTTCTTGTTTTCCATCCTTGGTCTCAAGACTTTACTGTCACTGATGAGAAGAAACCCAAAATCCCTATTTGGATTAAATTCCCTGGTCTACCCTTGCCTTGTTGGTCATTCTTGTAAAATATTGCCTAGACTATAGGTTGGGTAGTTTTCATAGAGCCTGAGAATTTTTTTAATGTTCACCCTTAGAAGAGGGTTTGTGTTGAGGTTGATGGTGGGCTACTTTTCCTAGCGTGTCATGTATTTGAATTTTCCCAATAAATTTTTTTGTTGTTAGTCTACACACCACAAAATTAAGGATTTCCCTTTGGATTCTCCTAGGACTAAACCTCCTCCTAAGGATTCATTTGCTTCTCAAGGTCTCAAAACCCACAAGGAAGATGCTAGTTGCACAATTGTGGTTCCTAAGGGCAAGTAGCCTTTGGTTTTTCAGCCTAAATAGGAATTGCCTCTCATGGCTTTGCCACCAAAGGATTTTATGCCTTCCAAGGTTTCCAAGAATATTTCAAACCCTACTTCTCAGGGGAAGTTTTTACTAGCCACAGATTCTCCCATAATTTTAAATGGCTCTATTTTTTGAGCTCACACTCCACAACTAGCTTCATTGGTTTCTGAAACTCTAGCTTATTTTTGTCATCTCTCTCACAACCCTCCTTGGAAAGAGGACATTGTTGATGAGGGGCTAGGAAAAAGACAAGTGATCCCAGGGGATCTTTACCATGTTTTTCATTCTAGCTCATATTTCATGCACAATAGGTTTTCCTCTCTTGGAGATGAGGATGGAATGAATGATTCCTTAGAATGAATTTTATCTCCTAGAATGTTCAGGGTCTCGCAGACATCTCTCTCATAAATATTATGTCTGAGATATTCAACATAAGTTTCTTCAGACGGATGTTTTGTGCCTTCAAGAGGTTAAGATAGCTGATTTTTTACTTATAGCGGTATGCTATCTAATTAGGCCACACAACTTAATGTTTTCTTCCAATCATGAAGCAGGTAGAGGAGGGGTTGTTTCCCTTTTTGCACCACACTAGAAAAGTGTTATTGTTAATTATGGTGAGGACCTCATGCACAAATTGGTTTGGGTTCTCATGCAAGTAGACAATCATCTTTTTGGCATTATTAATATTTATGCTCCCAATGATGTGGTAGAAAGAGTGTACCTTTGGCGGTGGATAGCTAACTCACTATCTCTAGCCACTTGGGTTTTGTGTGGTGATTTTAATATGGTTGAGGTGGCTTTTGATAAGGATGGAATTTCACCATTTTGTTGGAGAGCTAGCGAGCATGAGGCTTGGTTCTACATGCATAATAAATTAGGCATTTTTTATCCCAATACCAACCGTCACCTTCTGCATGTAGTTTGGCATACTTGGAGTAATCTCAAGGTTGGTTGTGATAGATTTTTTAAACACCTTGAACATGTCATGATATCCTCTCAATATTTTTTTCTCTTTTGGGACAGATCATCATTTGCTAGTTTTACATTTGTCTGATTTCATCTTGTTAGACCACTTCTCATTAAATTTTTTATTGAATGGTGTGTTACCTTTCAATGTTCCTCTCAGTATCAACTCTTTATCAACATGTCACTTCTAAGTCATCCACCTACTTTATCCCACATTCAATGTGTTTGGAATTTAAAGCCCATTCCCACTCAACTTTAAGGTTATATTTTATGGTGGAATGATGCAATTCATAGAACAACTAAATACCTCCATTTTTATGGAAGACATCTATCCCATTTACGTCGATGATCTTATGCTCAAACTACCAAGGAATTGGATGTAGAAACTAAGAGTTTAGTAGTTCATTCTTTTTCAACTCATTGTAGTTAAAAGTGGAACCTCTTTATCATTAGAAGCAAATTGATGATAATTATATAGCCATGAGTGCTCAAATTAAGGCACATATGTACTAGTTGAAAGTGGGAGACCAGGCTAGTAAGAATTTATTTTCCTATCTATGCCCTAGACATTCCTCTCCAAGTATTAAAGGATTAGAGAGGGAAATTCAATCCTCATAGAAATTCTAGACATTTTCCAAGCCTTTGTCAATCATTATCAAAAACTTTTCTCTGCTCAATCTCCTACACTTGCCAGTCAACATGCCTTAGAGGATTGTCTTGTAGTAGTCCCCAATTGTCTTTCAGGTTCCCAAAGGGCTTTATGTGATTAGAATTTGTCTCTTCAAGACCTTAAGGAAGCTACTTTTTCAATGGTAGATGAAAAATCCCCTGGTTGTGATGTCTTTCTTTATGAATTTTATAAATTTATTTGAGATTATGTTGGGTCAAACCCTCACCATGTTTATTTTGAATTATTTCAAAATGGTTCACTAGGTATAGAAATAAATAAAGGAAATATAAAGTTCATACCTAAGTGTAATGACCCGGAAGACATCTATAACTGGCGTCTAATTACCTTGCTCAATGTTTCATATAAAATTATTTCCAAGGCCCTTGCTCTTAAAATTTTCCATCTTCTTCCTTAGATTGTGCATCCTAAGCACACTAGTTCTATACACTCTAGATTCATACCAGATAATATCATAGTTGTCTAGGAGATCATGGAATGGGCCCGCCAATCAAGACAGAATGCCATTTTCCTAAAAACAAACTTTACTAGATATTACGGCCACATTAAGTGTCCTTTTATTCTAGCTATGTTAAAAGCTCTTGGTTTTGGCCCACATTTTTTTCTTTATGTTCAAATTCTTTTTATAGATGCTTCTACTTGCATAAAAATTAATGGTCGTTAGTCTCATACTTTTAGCTTGCATAGGTTAATTCACCAAATTTTCCCTTTGGTTTATTCATTGTATGTTCTTTTTGCGAAGGGATTTGGTTATTTTCTTGCCTCTTTTATTTCCAAAGGTTGAGTTCAAGGTATTTTTCTTCCCAATTCGATCTCCCAACTTGTTAATGGCCATTTTGTTGATGATTCCTTCCTCACCCTCATTAAGGATAGAGAGAATATCCAAAATACTCTTCATTTCTTGGAAACCTTTTTTTAAGATTCTAGTTCAGCCATCCAATAGCACAAAACCCTCTTCTTTCATCAATCATTTTTTCCATCTCTATAATGGACTCTCTAGTATGACTAGAAATGGATTCAACATGGTCATGTGTCCTATTTTCTGGGAATCACTTTTTCCTTTCATGGTTCAACCACACAAATTTGGGAAGTTGTGCTTTCCAAAATTAATTCCAAATTGGCCTATTGGTTAACCAAGCCCCTCTCACTTGTTGGAAAATTTTAAATCTATTCCAAAGTTCTTGCACCCACATATGTTTATTACTCTTCTTGTTGGTCACCATCCAAATCAGCTTATAATAAGCTTGAGAAGTTTCTCTGTGACTTTTTTATGGGCTTCAGATATAGAGTAACATGGTTTCCATAGAGTGGCTTGGGATTATTGATGCTTGGTTAAATATTTTGGTTGTCTTGGTCTCATTTATACTCATAAATAAGGACAATCCTTGTGTGTCAAATGGGTTTTTTGTTGCATCTCAGGAAATGAAGCTTGAAAAGTTATTCTTTGCCACTGCATTTCCTTTGGGTTTCCTTTACATCACCCAACGTGGAAAGATATTAGATTCCAAACTATTATATACATGAGAGAACTAGTGCAAATCTAGGATTCATTTGTAGATAAAATTATTTGGCATGCATGGAAAGATACTAAGCCATGGCTTCGTTGGAATGGAGGTGACTTTTGAGATGGGTTATCTTTCAACCAACACAGCCTCTAGTGGTCTCCACTAATTCAAATACATAGAAGGAGAGAAGGAATGCAAAAAAATTTAATTTATTCATCAAAACTCATACATGTCAGGTTGTAAGGCCTTCCCAGTTACAGCCAATACAATAAAATTTGATTACAGAACAATCCTCATTAATGCGAGGATCTACACTCTAGATTTTGTCTTCTAAAACTAACCTCCCTAACTCTAGAAAGGATCTACTTATTTATACAAAAGACCACCGAATAGGTCATCTCTAAAGATCCTTTAGATCTAACATTGGAGAAATAAATGACCTATATTTATGTCCAGATGTTTCCCATTGAGAAATCCCAACATTTATAACATGACCAAAATTAATTTCACATGTCATCTAGCATCAAACAATTAAATTCCACCAGTTGGTGAAGTCAAGAATCGAGCAACACTGAACCAACTCGACAAAGAACACTATTGAACCAACTCGGTAAAAGAATCAAAATGATAACTGATCTCTCTAGTGACCAACATGAACACTTCACTGAGAACTCAAAAGTAGTTACCAAGAAAACAAAACAAACTACCGAGTATATAAACAAACTCCAACATATTTTGGTTGATCCAAGATTGCCATAAACCCAACATGCTCTTGCATCATCTCCTCAGTATGGTGGGAGTGGACCTCTTAGTTCCATGTGGTCGGGTGGTAATTATTCTATTACTATTGAGATTTGACATTCGTGACTTTGTTCTTGGATGATCCTTGATGCTTCTTCTATCTTCTTTTTCTTTTCTTGGATACTTTCTCATGAGATGTATATCTTGTATTCCATTTTATGCATGGTTAGCGACATTGATTTCATGAAATGCATACGTACTTATATTATATTATTGTTATCCCCGCAACATGTGCAGTGGAAGTTGTTTTATTATGTATGCCTTGATGTATCAATTGTTCTCTATGAATTGTATCTTTGGTTATATTAATGTAATGAAAGTATCTTACTATTCAATTGAAATAAATATTTTAGTGTACTTAATGATTTGTGTTCTTTTCATTATGATTAAGTAAAGGATTGGTAATACTTCAATTTGGGTTTTAAAATGAACCTAAGATATATCATGTGATTATGTGTTGGATTGTACTTAGTGTATTAGTTAACTTATACGTAGTTCTACATCATGGAACTATTGAGACCAATAATATGTAAATGAGTTACATTTATGAATATATATTATATTATGTTATATTTCTTCTATATTTTTATTCATTATTGATTGTAAACTCTTAAGGAAAAAAATTATTCAATAAACTTAGTAACATGTTTTAGGTTAATTTCTCTTGGGTTCCCTGGTGAGGCATTATAAAATGCACATGTTGTTGACCTATTCATGAACTAGTGCCTTATGTGATGTGTTCTTATTCTTTATTGCTAAGACTACATCCTCTATAATTAGTGAAGTAAAATATTATACCTAAGTTAAAGGAGAAAATTTGGTATTAATGCCATATTTTGGGGCTCATCTTAGTTAGACGTTTAAGTACGTTCCACCAAAATTGATTGAAAGAGTTTTGGAGTTTATGGTTTTAGGTGTACATATAGAAATTCATAGCTATGGAACTGTGTGTGTGTGACGAAAATGATGGATGTCTTAAAATGGTAAATGTCTGTTAGAGGAAGTGAAAATATATTAGAAATACAAAATGATTTACACTTTAAATAATCACTTAACTAAATATTATTAGATTCAATTTGATTACTAAAGATAATTTACACTTAAGATTTTGTAAAACATATTTAAACAATTAAAAAAAAAGAATTTAAAAATATAAAATAAATCTATATATTACTATTTAGATGTACATCACTAATATCCTATGCGATAAAATAAAAAATTATATTATATTTGTTTTAGACAAAATCATACCTGTTATGATATAACTAAAACAATAACAAACTATGGTTTTATGTGTACATTTAGAAAGATGTAGCTATGGAAGTATGTGTGTGCAGCAAAAATGATAAATACCTTAGATGTCTTAAAATGGTAAATGTGTGTTAGAGGAAATGAAAATATATTAGAAATACTAAATGATTTACACTTTAAATAATCACTTAACTAAATACTCTTAGATTCAATTTGATTACTAAATCTATATATTACTATTTAGATGAACACCACTAATATCCTATGCGATAAAAGAAAAAATTATATTATATTTGTTTTATACAAAATCATACCTATTATGATATAACTAAAACAAGAACAAACTATGGTTTTAGGTGTACATATTGTAGACACGAAAAATTGGCAAAAGGCTTAAATCAGTCAAAAGGTGCAACAAATCATCAAAATAGCACTAAAAATCAATAAATGGAACAAAGGCAATTCAAAACAAAGGAAAATTCAATTAAATGATTAAATAAAGCTTGAAAAGGGGAAAAACACTACGAAATTGATTAAATTCAATTAATGACATAGTTGTTGAAAGCAAAAATCAAAATGAACCTCTTACCCTTCATGGCTAAATTTAATTACTTTAATTAATTAATAAATCATAATTTCCCTCAACAAAGTAAAAAAGGAGACAAAATAGACACAAATCACTCACTTTTGTTGAAATGGTCCAGCCTTTTGAAACTATTTAAATGTTTGTCCCCCAATTTAGGGACAAAGCAAAGCCAATTGACCTTACCCAAGCATAACCATGGTTATCTCACTCTACCCCCTACCCTTGGGAAAATCTTATAAATAGAAGGCATTTTGAGGCATTATTCATCCACTCCATATCTTTGAATTGCAGCAAAGCTCTTGCAATTTGCATCCACATCACTCACTTAGCAATTTTCATTGATAATTAGCTTCAATTGTTGATCATTTTGTAGATTTCTTATCAAATAGAGCTAGAATTTGATAATTAGATCTAGTTTGCATATCATTCTTAGTTCAATTCTCATAATTAGAGTGTCACTAGTGAGGATTTGCAGCTGAGAGCCTCATTTACCACTTCAATTTAGAGAACCATGAGATATTTAGATTAATTTATGCATTATTTAGATTAGTTTGCTTTGAATAGTGTAAATTCTCTTTAAATCTTGTTATTTCATGAAGGTGTAAATCACTCACACACACATATAGAAAGTTGTAGCTATGGAAGTATGTGTGTGCAACAAAAATGATAGATGTCTTAGATGTCTTGAAATGGTAAATGTGTGTTAGAGGAAGTGAAAATATATTAGAAATACTAAATGATTTACACTTTAAATAATCACTTAACTAAATATTCTTAGATTCAATTTGATTACTGAAGACAATATACAGTTAAGAGTTTGCAAAACATATTTAAACAATTGAAAGAAAAAAAAGAATTTAAAAACATAAATAAATATATATATTACTATTTAGATGAACATCACTAATATCATATACGATAAAATAAAAAATTATATTATATTTGTTTGAGACAATATCATACTTATTATTATAATATAACTAAAACAAGAACAAACTATGGTTTTAGGTGTACATATAGAAAGTTGTAGCTATGGAAGTATGTATGTGCGACAAAAATGATAGATGTCTTAGATGTCTTAAAATGGTAAATGTGTGTTAGAGGAAGTGAAAATATATTAGAAATACTAAATGATTTACACTTTAAATAATCACTTAACTAAATATTCTTAGATCCAATTTGATTACTATAGACAATTTACAGTTAAGATTTTGCAAAACATATTTAAACAATTGAAAAAAAAGAATTGAAAAATATAAAATAAATCTATATATTACTATTTAGATGAACATCACTAATATATCTTATGCGATAAAAGAAAAAGAATTTAAAAATATAAAATAAATCTATATATTATTATTTAGATGAACATCACTAATATCCTATACGATAAAGGAAAAAGTATATTATATTTGTTTGAGACAAAATCATACTTATTATTATAATATAATAAGAACAAGAACAAACTAAATATACAAATTTCATCTTGTACATCGAAATCAAAATTGTCCATACTTCATCCCATCTCCATCAATGAATTTTTATTTAGTAGTAAATCTCTCCATAATTGCAATTATTCTATCTTTCTCCGTCATTAGCAAAAGATAAGATATGGTTGCCCTTTACAAACGGATACCGTAGGGAAAAGACAAAGAAGAATACGGTGAATAGGTCATTTTAGATTCTTATCACTAAAAACAAAACGATAATAGACAAAATGCTGATAAAATGTGGATTAAAATTATTTCTCATTACTAAGCACCGAGGACAAATTCTTTCTCATTAAAATTATTTTTTTAATATATGGGTATTAGGATGTTTGTTAATAATTAAATAGATTATAATATGCAATGTACATATGTGTTTAAAGTAAAAATGATTATTTCTCAATTTTATTTTTATTAGATAGAGAGTAATGATGTGTGACTCTCATTTAGAGCTCATATCTAATGCAATTTCATTCTTGGGCTTCTCTCATGCACACTTAAAATAGCTTTGAAGAAGACTTTTAAGGTATGGGGGAGATGATATAGTATCATAAAAATACTTAATTCTAATTAGATAATGACTTTGCTTCTTATTATTGATGTCAAATTTTTATTTGAATAAATTATTATTTATATTGGATTGAAAAAGGGATCTATGGAACATTTTACAAAGTAGATGGAGGATTTTAGATTTTAAGTTCTAATTACTTTTTTAAAAAATTATGATATTAGATTTAGGTACAATTAGTATATAGTTTTAGGAGAGGTGTTTAAAAAGTTGGTTTATGATGTTTTGTCATAGTATTATGATATGATTAGATATTTCTAATTATAAGTTAAAACTTAATTTGAACAAATAGTTTATAAAATGTGTTGTGGCACCATTCCTTCAATTTTATAGTGTTTGACTCGAGCTCATTTTTAAAGTTGATTTTTTCAACATATAATGGTTTTTTGTTAATTAGATGTAAACTAAAAAAAATTTATAGTGATGGTTACACATTCTTTTAGTTTATATACTAAGAAGGTAATCGAGCTTACTATTTACACAACATTCTGATAGCATGAAATTTAAAATTTACAAGCAACTAAATATTAAAAATAAAAGAAAAAAATTTGGGTAGTTTAGAATAGCATATTCCTTTTTTGTTTTTTTCTAAGTGATTGGTAAACTTTTTAGCATAATTGTTGACAATGGCACAACACACTCTCTAGTCCCACGTGAAATGCTTTTAACCCAAAGCTACAAACTGGTGAGGTCACAAATGAGGGACCACATGCCCATTAAATAGAGTTAAGCATCAAACTCATTCAAACACATTAGATTAGTGAAGACATAATCTTGCAAGATCACAATGGTCATTAAGGGTTTGAACCTTGGTGGGCACAACAACAACTCCACCACTTAATCAATACTCTAACTGATAAACCCTAGAATAACATATTCTAGTTGTGCATAGAAAGATAATATATTTTCATCTGTCTACCCTTAAATATGTTTTTTATTTTCAATCAACACAAAAGGCATCATGATTGCATATTAATCTACTTGATATTGGAGATCATTTATTGTTATCACATGTTTGTTATAAAATATTTACTACTCTAAAACATTATTCTAGTTATTAAATGTATGTGCATCCATTTAACGTTGCTAATAGAAGTAGCTTACATTAAAATAAATGTACAAAATAGTTGAGTTAAAATAAAAACTTACCTCTAGTAAACCTTCCTCTGCCATTGTCAATTGGGTCAACAAGGATACAAATCCTTGGCGTTGTACCTCCCTCACACTAGGTGTTACCTACAAGAGTCAAATAAGATAAAATATTAGTTAATATATACTTATCTAATAATGATAATTTAAATGACAATCATGTATTCTTGATACAAATATGTAAATGAAATATACATACTATGCGACTATCGTGGCCAAATGAAATGCATGAGAGGGTAGGCTCATGAACCTATGTCATGACATCGCCAGACATCAACCTATGTACAAAAACCCATGTAAAATAAACATTAGTATGCACAAGTGACAAGTTCATGCATAATCATTCTAAAACTCTTAATTACATTCCCCTTGTCAATGTGTGTCATTGCACCCCCTCATATTGCCCCCCATTGGTAATAGTTGAAACCTGCAAGAGTAAAAAAGATGAAAATATTAATTAGCATATGATTTTTATTACATTAATTTTTATAAAAAAAAAATGTATACTAATAAAAAAATAAACCAATGAGTGTGAAATCATATATCATAGAGATTTCAAGGCCAAATGAAATGGATGAGAGTGTGGAACCCTCCACTTGTCTCATCTCCTCCTCTCTAATCAACTAAACATAAATGGACCATATATAAAAACATAAGTGTACAGTCATTATAAGTTATCTACTAACAATATTCATTTAAAATTAAATAAATTATGACATTAAACATTTATTATTACCATAACACAAGAAATCACTCCATGAGATGCTCTAGTCCCTATGGTGACATCTAGTGCATCACCCATCTTGCACACCTCATAGTCATGTATGGATCTATATAATCATTGAAAAACTCATTAAGGGTCCACCCAAGAATAAATTCTTACACATAATGCAAGTATGGGGTACAAAAATATGTGCACCAAAAGAGGATGTCAAAGCACAAGCATCATCATCAACACAGGGCTGAGTCAATGTTTCAATGAGCCTAATCAAAATCCTGCTCAATGTGTGAATGACCCTAATGGTTTGCGAGACAGCCTCTGCAATAACATATGGATGCTACACTGGAGGAGGGGCAACATAAGGTCCCTATTTTACTCGATGCATCCCTGGTCTATTTTGGGGAGTGCCTCTACCTACGACCATGTTTGATCTCATGCTCGAATAGTTAACTTTGTGACCGAGCACAAATTCAACATATATTATGTTAAGAAAATAAAAAAAGGGGCCTCCATATTTTTGTGGGGTGGTTTATCAAAAACCATCCACCATCAATCTCAGAAGTTCTCTCACATAGCAACATTTGTGCACCATTTGATGGAAAACTTTAGATTTTGGGATCAACTAGTAGTCCAATTTTTGGATCCACAAACAGGGTAGATATTTGATGTTTTTTTATGTCAAGGGAATTCACCCCATCATAATCAATCCCATCATCAAACTGGGCATGCATGGTATCTCTCCATTGAAGTGTAGCATTATGTTGCATGGTAAGCGCCTCCATATTTTCAATTATGGAGTTCAATGTGGTCAACATTGGGCATAATGTAGGGATATTGCCATACACATTTTGAATGCCCCTCAACTAATTAAAATTATCGCCTATGAGGTCCTCTAGAGGCCAAGGGTTCATAACTAGAGGGTTTTCAGGTTGAGTGTTTTGGGGGGTGTCTTTTCAGGCTCAATATTTTGAGGGGTGGCTTTTTAGGCTGAGTATTTTGCAGGGGTGGGTTTTCAAACTCAGGATTGTCATTTGTTTCTAACATGCCTAATTAAATTAAAAATTTATATAATTAAAATAAATTTTACATAAGAAAAACAATTTCAATTTACAAACCCTATATTTAACCAAAAAAAACTTTTTAAAAAAAAAAAAACTTACTTGTGATGAATTGGAGAATAAATTCACCCCAAATAGATAAGATACATAATTTGAAAACGTGTATGCAATGCCTATATGTCATTTTTTACCAAAATCGTAGGTGAAATTACTCACAGGTATGATGTTTGTGTAAATATATACAAAGGTATTGGGTATCCGATATGATAGGATATCCAATACCTAGGGCATAATTTAATAATAATATGAATAGTATTCATATTCATGACATGTTCATATGAAAATAATAATATACTGATATTATAATAATATAATTATATTAAATATATTATAATATATTCATACTATAATATATTATATATATTATAATATTTTAATATATAATATTAATATTAATATAAATTACCTGTAATATCGGGTATTTGATAGGTATCGGATACCCGGTACCTATCAAATACCGGATATGGACTTTGCATTGGTATTTTCTTTGGCCAGGTGTACTGACACCTAGGCCTACTAAAAAGTCAATGCATTTCTACATTTTTTGACAGGTGAAAAAGGCATTCTTTTTCACATCGCCCCTTTTTGGCATACCATGATCTTGCACAAACCCTAAAATCTCATGACATGTTCTATCATATCGTTGTCATGACAAAGTGTTTTTGTCTCTAACGTCAAAGGGGGAGATTGTAGATCTCTATAGTTTTGTTGACTATTAGTGACCCACACTTAGTCATTTATCTAGGTAATGATGGTCGGTCATCATTGCAACCAAGTCATTATGTAAAGGTCGAGCTATGTAATGTTTACTTACCGAGCAGTAGTACTACTGAGTAAACTTATGGTCACTATGTATTGTTTGTAGTATACCGAGTCTAGTTTTGCCGAGTCATATATGCAATGATTACCAAGCACCAGAGTTAGCAATATATGCCGAGTATAGTGAATGTCGAGTATCAGGAACTGCATTTGCTAAGCTAGCTAGAGAATGACATAAGAGTTTGTTTTGGCACAGTGATTGAGGTAAACCATTTTGGCTGACATTCATGTTTTGTATTTTGTTTGTTGAGATAATTACAGAGGTAATTATGCATCTACTTAGAAATCATTGATCCCTATGCAATACCTAGAGCCAATCAAAAATTAGTAAGGCTTAAGCGGCAAAAGGAATTAATCTGAACCGTAGATCTTGAATCTGGAAGATGTTTTGTTGATTATATAAGGTCAAGATCTAAACCCTAAAAAGTAGTAGTGAAGGATAGGGTATTATTCAGTGTAGAGAAGTATTCAGTTAGAGTTCAGTGACCGAGCTAAGCAGTGAAAGGACAAAATAGAGATAAATCTGATAGAAGAGATCAACACAATACAGTAAAGAGAAGATCTGTAATCTACATACAGTGCAAACTGAAAGATCAGGTACTGGGACATTCTAACTAGTGTATCAGGGTAAATCTCTTAACCGAGTAGTCCTAACAGACTTTTTGTAATCTCTTAACCGAGTGCTTACTTTGTTGTAAGTTTCAAATCCTTTAGTAAGGTAGACTTTATAAGTCTTTTAGCTCTTAACAAGGCAAACCCCTCACAGGGTAGATCAAGTTTTGATCAAATTTTGTAAGCCCTAACAGGAAAATTTACTACTATAGTAGTGAAGATTTGTGGGTGTCATCCCCACCCCAGTTTTACCTTTCAAGGGTTTCTAGGTAACCAAAATCATTGTGTTATGAATGCTTTCATGGATGCTGCTTAGTATGTTAGTTATTTGATTATGATCAAGTATTGTTAATGCTATGCAAAAGTTTTATTTATATGAGAATGAATTAGTAGGTGATATCTGATTCACCCCCCCTCTCGGTATCACATTTCCCAATTATATTTCCAGCAATCGTAAATTGCTATGTTATTTACCCAATTTTTCGGCCCATTTTGGAGCCTCTAAATCCTCCAAAATTGAATTCAAAATGTTTTTTTGGTAATTTCCAAAAATAGGAACTTTAATATCTTCAAAACTAGACACGGTCTTCCAACAAAAATTTACCAGAATGTTTATCTAGCCCAAAGGAACCTTCAAGGAAAGAATAGGTAAAATTCATGCTCAAACCAAAAACTAAAAATAGTAACTATATGTAAATGCAAGGTTGAGGCACATTTTCCTAACACATCATAGGTGGAAGTGAAATTAAAAAGCAAGTAAATAAATTTTTATTCTAATTGAATCTTGCATTAAGTCATTTAAAGAAAATTTGTGTTTTGAGCATATACAATTAAAAAGGATTTTAGAAATATTAATATCATTTTTTCCTTTCTTAACATCTCTCTACCCTCTATATGATAGAAATATTATAAGTTCATGGGATGACATAATAATAGTTTTCATTTAATAAATTGAGACCATATAGTTGGCCAATAGCCATAGTGGATAGAGGAAAAAGTTGCAAATGATTAAATAGAGCTTTAGTTGCAAAATAAACTTGGTATACTAGGTGAGTAAACTCTGCCCCTTGACTTGAGAAGTCTTGTTTCCTAAAATAATGAATGAAAGTTCTTGTTGAATGCTTAATCTATGAAATAGAATATTATTTTCATGACCACAGAATGAGGTAATTAGCATTTCTTCTTCAATCTTTCATGGTATAATTCAATCTAGAAATATGAAGTTTTATGTTAGGGTAAGAGTTTGGAGTTGGGGGACAATTCCACGGAAGTCTTGTAGAAATGAGAGATGTCACTTGAAATGGGCGCCCATTTTAGGTTCGGGCACCCGATCCTAAATTCAAAAAATGGGTGCCCGTTTTTGAATTTAAAACGGGTGCCCATTTTTTAATTCAAAAAATGGTTGCCCGTTTCTAAATTTTTTTATTTTTATTTTTTTAGAATTAAAAATGCATTTTAACACTTTGATTTTATTTTTTAAAAACGAGCGCCCGTTCTTAAGACATGAGCAGGAAGCACACATCTACCTCGAATTTCATTCCAAAGTTGGTTTGGTTTAGGCTTGGTAGAACCAAGCCTATGCCTTGACCTCCAAAAATTTGGTTAAGGCACTGGAATGTCAGATTTTTGCCTTGCCATAATTTTTTGAGGGCCTTCCCGATCATATCATTTTACGAAAAAAAAACCCATTAGAGTGATCATTGTCCTGATTTCAAAAATGTAAATTTCATAGTGATGTGATTATTTTTACTATTTTTGCATTATTTATTAGTTAAAATTGGTACCTAAACGTAAAATAGCAAGGTTCACTAAAATGTTAATAACTTCTTTTTTTTAGGTTTTTTTGAAAATAAATTATATGAGACCAATCTAGATTCAATTCTTTTGAAGATAAAAAAAATAATTTTGAAAAAATATGAAATTCTCATCAAATTATGGTGTCCGTACACTAGAGGTTTTGAAAACATATTTTATAGTCAATTAAAAATTAATAAAAAATATATATATTCAATAAAAAAATAAGGAAAAATATGTTGACCAATATTTGGTGTCTTAGGTATATTTCCTCAGAAGGATTTGCAAAAATTCATTTATTTAAGTCAAAATATGGTGTTCGTACACGGCTATGGTATGGTTCTAAAACAGGCATTTTGAAAACATAGTTTTTAAACATTCCTACTAAAATGCAATTTATACCATGTGGGTATTTAAATAAATTACATATTTGAAAAGTAGACTCTGAGAACTACATTTTCTATTACTAAATTTTTTTGAGATTCAATCTCTAAGTGTCTCAAATTTAGACATCAATTGACAGGAAATTTGAAAAAAAGGGAAAACACTTCCACTTTTTGCCCAAAAGTGGGACTCAACTTCTTGCAGCCACCCGTTATAAAGATATCATTTCTTTTTTCAAATCTTTCTTTATGAAATAAGTGTATACTATGTTCTAGCTTTGGGTATGGGCAGTCCAAAATAAGAATTTTTCATTAAAATATTTTTAATATGAGAGCTTTGATATTCTTAGTAGTAAGGAATTATAAGTTGAGAACACAAATTTTAAACTCTTATTATAGGGACCTTGAGAATTAATATAAGTATATTTTTTTCTTCTTTCTTGGAGACTTGTTACATTCAATCAAGTGCTCTTTTACAATTCTATAATAATTTGGGAAACGAATGAAACAGCATCTCGTAAATAATTTTATTCTTTTGCATGCATTAAATACCAAAATCTTAAAGAAGCGAATAGAAAGATAATAATTCATTATTTATGTTTTATTGTTTCTTAAGACAAGTCTTTAGAGGAAGAGTGAATTAAAATTATACAAACTCTATAATGTATAACAATACTTGTACATTATTACCAAGAGGTCAAAAGACCACTATAATGTATGCTCATAATGCAAGAGCTTGGATGCAAATGATATCCTCTTAGATTTAAGAATTATAATGTTGTTAAAAGACTATTAGCTTGAAATATAATCCATTATAAAAACTATTGTATGTATGGCATATCCATGTACTCATGTAAGGTCAAGGTTGCACATACATGTATAGATTCACCGAATCAAAATCTTCTAGTCACTTAATTAAGCTCAAAAAAAGGTATTAAATCATAATACAAATTGAAAATGTTCATATCTTGTGAAATAATAGAAATTTGAACCAAAAATTGATCTAGAGGTGTACTATTAATCACTTATTCTTGTTCAACCTCCATAGTCTTTGACATTTTACAGCTATAAAGTCAATAACCTAAACCTTTCTAGGTCAGTTCAAGAATCCAAGAAATGTTGAAATAAGTTGAGTAGGGTGGTGAACAAAAACTGTACATTAATTTGTTTTTGTAATTATGAATTTTTTGGGCCAAGGTAGCATAGTTCTTTCCATGCATATATCACGTCATATGATCTAGATACACTACCTAGTCTTGGAATAATTCATCCTAGTTAGGAGGTACCTATAGTGTGTGACTGACTAGATTCATGTAGGTTCAAAACACCAAGCTAAGATGACATTACACCTAACACTTTTTTTCATTATTGTAAATGGTAAGGCCACTTCTATTAGGAAGGTATGCAAGGGACTACCAGATCTATGGATGGAGGTAAAGAACCTTAGTAATAATCTCCCTCTGGTGAGCATGCTTAGTTACATAAAGAATTCTAGATTGGAATCATTTCATAGTATACCCTAAACTCGTATTTATACTTTAAATTTTATAGTGAATAATATTAGAGATGGAGACCATATTCATCATTTAATCATGTTCTATAAGTGTTAATTAAATATGTCAACATATCATGATGGTGGAAAATAAAGAAGTTTATTTTAGTCCTTTCAAAAAATCCTTATTATTTTATTCACAATTTGGTGTACAGATATATATAGATTATTCTTATATTATTTTAGTTTTTTTCCTTGCAAGTAGTGTTAGATTTTTACATATGGTATCAAAGCTACCAATTTTGACACTGAACCTAAGGCTCACCACCTATAAAAACATAAATTAGAAAACTAAAATGAAGATTTTTTTGTGTTTCTAAGATGAAAATTCAAATTGCTAAATGGAAAGGGGTTCATGACCCAATGTATGTCCATCTACGGAGGACTATACTAAAATATAAATATTCATGTTTCTCACCCCTTCTAACATGGAAAAAATAAGTAATTAAAACATTCATCATTTCTAAGATGAGACTAGAATTTAAACCAATCCTAGAGAACTATCTAGAGGAAATGGTTATGTCTTAAGGGCTAAAAGATCACCAAATATCAACCCTGAGAAATAGACATGTCCTCTTCTAGACTTAACTGAGCAAGAGGAGACCATCACCAATAACGATAATATCTCTTATAATTAGCTTTTTATTTTCATATAGAAAATATTAATGATATAGATTTAATAGCATTTTGGAAGTTATCAATAAAAGAAACAATTTTTGTTTGCACCTATAATATTGTGTTATTTAAATCCATGTAGGAATACATGTAAAGTAAGTTTAAATGAAATGTTTTAAAATTTATTTAGAAACTTAAAACCTAAAAGAATGGATAACATTTGAGATGTCATCAAAGGTTCTAAGCCCATAGAAACTTTGATGGAAAAATCGGATCAACACCTTAAGTTATGATGCAAGAAATGAAAACTAAGGTCGGAACCCTAGAATAGTATGTAAGAGGTTAGAATGAAAATATGGAATAAGAGGAAGAGTCCTAGTTTAGGGAAAGATTCAATAAAAGAGAACATACAGCTCATAGTTAGCACTAAGGAGAGCACTCAAATACTAACACCCAAACTGAAAAAGATAAAATAGATAGCTTGTGAGATAAATAATGACATGAAAAATATTAAAATCCACCTAATTTTGAGGGATTAATTTAAGAGATGATGTTGATTATTGGTTGAAATTAGTGGAAAAATATTTGAGATTATAAATTATTCAAAGAATACTAAAGTAGTTTGGGGAGCCTACCAGTTGACTGGAGAGGCAACCACCTTGTGAGAGACCAAGAAGGCCAAGTTAGACTAGATATAAGATGAGATTACTTGGTTGTGATTTATGAGAATCTTTAGAAGAAGATGTCTTCCCCGACTATTTTTTAACTAGAAACAAATAAATTTTTAGAACCTTAGACAAGGTGAACTCTCAATAAATGAGTACTGGGAAAAATTTACATAGTTTCTAAAATAAAAACCTCCATATAAAATGGGTGAATGGTTTACAATATGACAATTTATTATTGGCCTTAACAACAATATTGGAGGATTTGTAGATGTCCTTGGACCTATTACCATAAATAGAGTGTGTGATAAAGCAGTAAGACAAGAGCACATGCTCAACTTCAAGATGATGATATTATGGAAAAGAGTAAAAATAAGGCTAAGTAGATGCAACATGCTTAGCCTTCAAGAAGAAAGGAAAAAAAAAATGTGACTTCAATTGGAGAAATGATAAGGGGTAAAAAGGGAATAAAGAGTATACTCAAGGGGATAAGAAAGGATATATATATTATAGAAAGGAAAAGGAAACTTCCAACAAGGGCATATATAGAAGAGAATTTTGTCAGTGACATGGTTCACATGTAGCGATGAACATTATCCTAAATAATGCCTCATTAGGAATCAAGAAGGGCACAAAAAAAATCATTACCACCCTAGTAGGTAGCCTTTCAACAAATAATTCATCTTGCAATAGAAAATAGACAAGAATATTTTTACATTGTGCTAATCAAAATGACAGGTATGCTTTATGGTAACCCCATAAGAGTACTTATAAACACTAGAGCTCCAAGAAAAATTATTTCACCAAATTTATTAAGTATATTTTTAAAAAATGGTTGGCTTCATGGCCAACTCTTAGACAATCAAATATGCAAACTAGTCAAGAGTTTTGGTACAACAATGTCTATTTGAAACTAGGGTTGAGCTTCCTAACTTCATAATGGAAGTCAACTTATATGTAGCACCTTTAAGCTCCTAAAATATAATTTTAGGAATGAATTGGTTGTGGAGACATAGGTCCAAACTGGATTACATTGCTAAAAATTTAAAATTCTTAGATAACCTAGCAAAAATATAAGCATTATGAGTTCACATTTTTAGCTTTTGGGCTCAATAATGCCCTAAAAACATTCATGAATCTTATGAATAGTGTGTTATAAGATTCCTTGGATAAGTTCATCTTATTGTTCCTAAATGATATTCTAATTTACTCCAAGAATGAAGAACATTTTTAGTATCTACATATAGTATTACAACGGTTATGAGAGAATAAGTTATATGGAAATTTTTACAAATTTACATTCTTTTAGAAATAATTGAGTAACCAGGATACATTATTTCTGCTAAGGGTTTAGTAATAGATCTACAAAAAAAATCCATATTAGAATGGTTGGCCCCAAGAAACATACAAGAAGTGAGAAGAATGGGGTTGATAGGATATTATAGAAAACTTGTTCTGAACTTATTTCAAATAGATTGAATCATATTACAACACGTTGGAGAAAAAGGAAGAGGTCTAAGTGGACTATAAAGTGCTAGGAGGCCTTTGAACTTCTCAAGGAGAAATTGACTACAACACCAGTTTTAAAGGTACTAGATCTTGAGGGACACTTGTGTGTGTAAATTTTGTACTTGATCTGTAGACACAACACTTCAATAAAACATTAGAGGTTAGCAAAAATTGAAATCATGCAATGAATTGAAAGCTAAACTAACCAGGTGATTTACTACCTTCTAATAGGTGCAAGTATGATATTCTTAGATTGTTATCGAGATCAGTGACCTTGATGACACCTAAATGAAGGATGTTAATGCAAAAGATGGATATGGAATGTATGCAATTAATCTTTTTTTTTTGGATTTTCTATGCAATTATGATGATGAAAACTTGATATGAATCTATGCTAATATGGAAATTGATATGCTAAAATGATCTAACAATAATATGAAAACAAAAGTGATCTCACAAAACGTGGTTGATTTGCAAAGAAGCTTTGATTCTCTAGATAGCAATTCACCAACATAAGTTTGCAAATTATGAGATGATTTGAGATGAGCTGAAGCCTTGATTTATAGAAATCTAGGGCTTTGGAGGTGCATGAAAAAAAGCCATAAATCACTCAAATAACTCAGGTTGATTTTTGAGTTATTTTTTAAATAAAGGATAATTAACTCACAAAAACATGCAAAAGCAGAGTTTAACTCAAAATAGAGTTTAGATTAAATTGATAATTGATAGTCGTCTTCTTTTCTTGAATGTGCATGTTTTATTTATGAATTAATTTAATAATAAAGTGATTTATTTCTAACTTAACTGATTTTGAAAAATAAAACAATTGATTTATGGGTTAATCAATCATTTTTCAAACTTTTATTCAAAAACCATATTATTAAAAATTGACAACTTGCTTTAATTAATTAAATAAGAATTTAATCAATTATTCATAGGATTTTGGATTTATTGTCAAAATTAAATAATACAATTTAAGAATAAATAGAAATAACTTCAATTAAATAATTAAGTGGCAGAATTAAATCTAATTAATTAAATATTGAGAATATTCAATTAATCAAACTTTAGGATAAATAAGATTTATCGCCAAACAACTATTAAATTAAAGATAATTATGATAAATAGGAATATTGCTAGGAATATTCCCTGATGTAGAATTTGAGATAATCAATTAGGATTTGATGATTTTCAAATGTGCCTTAGGTTAGGACTTCGATGTCGATTTCATTCGATGTGTCGATAAAGGAGGTTAATGAACCTATAGCCCATTTTTGGGGTATTACATTTTGCCCCTCTTTGAATTGATGTGCGAAGCGCAGTGGTTCAAAGATAGTCTATGTTTGATAGAGATATGAAACTGATTCAAAATTGATAATTGATATGAGACAGAAGCTAATTGAAAGATTTGATATGAAGATAATAGGTCCTGAATGACCAAAGATAATGTTAACTATAACAGCAAATGAACCGATGATTGCGAAAAAGTGTCAAAACACCTGATTTCAAACCTTATGATTGCGAAGAAGTGAGTGACCGATTCCAGACTCGATTATCCTTAGAAGAATCACATAGGTATCACATCTGAACCCTTCAGGTACCGAAGAATCAAGGAAATAACACAATTGAACCGATAGTTGCAAAAACTAATACAATTTACAAGATTAGGAGAATACCAGATTGATATGAATCTCGATGAATCTGATATGTCCCAAGCGATGATTGATTTGATTTTCCCCAAGCTACGAGGACTTTTTGATGAATCATCAACTAGACATGGTTGTTGTCTTGATTACTGAGGAAAGATATGATCCCAAAATTTAATTACAGAATTTGAATGATAATGCAATATCATGCCCCCTTCGGGATTAAAATTAAAATCTGACAAGAAAAGTCAACGTTGATAGTTTAGAAGCATGTTAATTGATTGGGAAAATGGTTAAACACGTTTGAAAATGCATTATGCATCGTTTGGAGGTCCTAGAGACCAAGTTTGACTAGGGTTGACCATAAGTTGAAATTTTGATAGTTTGACATAAGATAATTAGTTAAGTTGAATTCTAAATTTTTGTGATGATTAGAAGGTCAATTATGCAAGTAGTTAATAATATAAACGATCTCAGATTTTGATTTTGATCCCGTAAAAGGATTCTACTTGTTGTTTCATTGGAGGAACCTTCATGTGAGGTGTCAGCTCTTTTTAGATTTGAAGAGACAAGTGGAGAATTGTTTAAACATTGAAGTTCATTTAGCCATTGTGAGATCATGCAAATATGCAAAAATGCAAAGAGACATGCAGTATGAAATGCAACCTAAGACCTAGGACCTAGTCACTGATCATGTGTCGATTTGTTATCATCATTGAACTTTTAGTTAACCGGATAAATCAATACAATGCCCACTAGCTATGAAACCATAGACATATGAATATCAATTTGTATGCGCAAGAATCAATACAACACCCACTGGTCAACAACCATGGATATATGAATATTGATTTTGTTTTCAGAATGTCGGATTAGATATAAGCACCAAGGTACAAGCGCCAGGATGACCTGAATATCATGTCCATTTTGATATAGAAATTTGTATAAGCATCAAAACATAGATGTTGTGATGACCAAAATACGTCTTGCATTACAAACACATCAAACAGTTTAAGAGATCATTCTAAATCTAGTGTGAATTACCCATAGTGACCCTTTATCGTTCACATCCTTTAGGCAAGATCGTATTTCCCAATAGGAGAAAGAACTCACTCAAAAAGATAATAGTTAGATCAAACTTCCTTGAACTTTTTGGGTATCAATGGTCGAGGTACGCATGAGCATCCAATTCGAGATAGAGGCTCTTACAGTCGAACACCATTTCAATTCAGAATTTCCAAAGTTGTTAAATTTTCACATACCAGCAGAAGACAAAGAAAAGATTATGCCCCCAGTCATCACTCTCTAAATCCCATAAAGGACATCATCGAAGAGCTCGAAAGGACATAATATGCAAAAATCTCAATGCGAACCAGTAAGCATACAAGGAGATAAAAGCATGAAGCACAGATTATTTTCATTTTGTGTTGATGTTTGATTGTGTTGTTGTAGATGCAAAATCCTTTCTGGAGACAAGACTGACTGACTGACTTGATGAAGCTTCAAAGGACTCTGACTAGATATGATACGTCTAAGATACATTGGAGACCATAGGATTTGACATTGATTGCCCCCAAGTGTTAAGCATTGATAGGATACAGACGCTGGAGCTAATTGGTGTACAGACTAACTTATTGAAACAAGGATATATACAGATGAAAGCAGACTGAAAGATGGGAAAGACCAAGATTGTTCTGATAGATGGATCATTTTGAAACAAGTGGTGCCTGTTTGCCGGGTTTTCAACATCTTGGCAGAGATTCTATTTTTGCTACCAAGGCGCCTATTTCCAGGTTTTCACCAAGGCACTTTTTCTTTTTCTCATTTTTTAATTTTTTTTTTAATTTCTTTTTTGTGAATTATCAAGGTGCCTATTGCTAAGTTTTCACCAAGATGTTCATTTTTTTCAGGACTTTTTCCAATTTTTAAGATTTTTTTAGGACATTTTACCATAGACTGAATGCTTTAGGCATAGAATTTCTTCAAATGGAGAATGTTGATTGGTTCTTAGAGCTATTCTCCTTTAGTCGTTGAGAGTTGATAGGCACCAGAGCCAAAAATAGCAGTGATTACAAAGGGACCTAGCCATTTGGGTTCAAACTTCCCCTTGCATTCTTGATGTGATTGATTTTTAGGATTTTCTCTCAAGACTAAATCACCAACCTGAAATTCTCTGTGTCTGACTTTCTTGTTGTAACCTCTAGACATTCTCTTCTGATATACTCTGAGATGATCATACGCTACTTGTCTGCACTCATCTAGTAGTTCAATTTCTTGCAACCTAGACACTCTGTAGTCATCATCAGTTACTAGACCATGCATTCTAATTCTCAGTGATGGGATTTCAACCTCAATAGGCAGTACCGCTTCAAAACCCATAAACTAAAGTGAAAGGTGTAGCCCCAGTGGGCGTTCTGATACTTGTTCTGATACTGGTTCTAATAATAGTTCTGATACTTGTTCTGATACTTGAAACTGATACTTGGTTCTGATATTGGTTTTGATACTTGGTTCTGATACTTGGTATACTTGATAGCATATTTTTCTATTGCAAACTCCCAAGAAAGATCATATCGTGTAGTCCCAATGTCTAGCAAGGTGGAGAACAAGAGGGATTGGCAAGCTGGTGGAAGAGATGGAAGACAAGAGAATGAAGGAGAATGAAGGGAAGAAATCCTCAAGGGAAAACTCCTCAAGAATACCCAAGCTAGGGAAAAATTGTCATGTAAAGCACATTTGGACAAGCAATAAAAGGCCAGCATAGGATAAATCACAAAAGTGTAATGCCAAAGAAGGACAGGATGTAGTCCAAAGGAGTAGACATGTCAACAGTTTCAAAGCATCGTGTTCTACTCTTTTTTCTTTTTTTCTTAGATCAAGACCAAAGGGGAAAAGGATAATGATAGGTGAAAATGAATGGAGGAAGATGGATATGAAGGCTAAACATGGAAGGAATGAAAGCAAGATCATCATCAGATAACTCACAAAATAGCCAAATGTTCATGTATAGGTCAACCTTGTCAAGATCAAAGAGAGAAGATGGAATGGATGAAATATGTAGAAGAACTACGCATGATGCCTGATTGCCAGGTTTTCATCACGGTACTTATCCAAGGCGCCACAAGGGAGTGGTTTTCACCATAGGATGAATTTATTTCTCTTTACTTTTGCTACCAAGGCGCCTATTTCCAAGTTTTCACCAAGGCACATTTTCATTTTTTTTCTTCTTTTTTTGTTTTGTTTTTTTGGAAGAAGGCAAGCTTTTTAGATAATGCTCCTTGAAAGGATAAACCATGATATGCCAAGGATTCAAAATGATATGCTCAAAGATGCTGATAGGGAAAAGGAGATGGAAGAGAAAAATGGAGGATAATATTTTTATGTAAAGTGAGTGAGGTTGGAAGATAGGAGAAATAGGCAAATGAGGAAAAATGATAGAAGGCAGAAGGATAATGAATGGAAGGATTGTGAAAGGGTAAATGAAAAGGAAGGCAAGATCAACATCAACACACACCTTGAAGGGTGGCGAGAGGGTGGAGGAAACATGAATGAAGGAATACGTGAAAGATGGTGAATGGATAGCAGAGGTTGCGGTTTAGACACATGGAATGGAAGTATGTTTTTGGAAGAAGATGAAGTGGAAGTCTTTGGAAGCTTGAATGTCAACTTCACTTGTTGCTCAACATCATACTTTTTCCAGAGAGATTTTGGAATCCATATAGCCGTAGGCTTTTTATTTCTTTTTAATGATCTAGAGAGAATATCTTTAATGATAGATTTTGGAACCCATACTTGTCTTATAGTTTTTTTCTTAGATATCTCTTTTGACTTTATGCCTCCATGTCGATTAGAGGAGACATGGTGATTTTATTTTTTTGATAGATTCTTGTATTGCTTCTTTTTCTTGTATTGAACATTCAAGTAACTTCCAAAAGACTTGAGACTTGTGGAAGAAGGAGGATATGACTGGTTTAGATGGGTGGGTGGATGAAAAGAATTCAAGGGTGTGCATCTATGTTGATCTTGAGGAAAGATAGGAGATGGAGGTATGTAAGGACCCAAGATGGATGGAAAATTAGGAGAGTTGGGAGGGGAAAGTGAAGGGACATAAGGACCCAAGATGGAAGGAAGACGTGAAGCTCTTAGTGTTGGTGGAGGAGGTCCAAGGATGGACATGGAAGATACAAAAGGATAATCAATAATTTCATCAACATCTATGTGACAACCAAGGACATCAACATCTTTAGAGTGAGCATTAGGATTTTCAATAGGATCGTGGACATCTTGAATATGAGCACCTTCTTTGATAGGATTGTTCAAAGCTTGCAAAGACTTAGAAAGAGTAGAAAGTGGAAGCAAACATGGAGTGGTAGAACAAGAAGATGGAAGACTTTTGATCTTGACAAGGATCTTTGGATAGCATAAGTGTAGTAAGGTCATTTTGATTGTCAATAAGCTCAACAGTGTAAGTAGTAGCCTAAACTTGCTTAGGAGAAGACTTAAGACATAGTGGAATGCATGAAAAAGGGTGTGCAAGATCAAAAGAACCCTGAAGCGGATAAGAGACATCATGAAAAGGATTGGATGACATGGAGGGTTCTTGATCTTGATCTTTCTTTATGTTCTTTTCTTTATCATTTTTAGAGTCCTCTTGACATGGAGCCACTTCTAAGGACAAGGAAGCATGTTGGGATTGTATGGAAGACTTTGGAAGAGATGGTGAAGGACTAGCTGAAGTAGGCATTATAGCACATAAAGGCTTAGGCTCGCTAGGTGTAGCATTATTGGAAGTATTTGCAGCCAAGTGAAGGTTAGCTTGAGTTTCTTTAAGAGATAGCCCTTGAGGATAACTATAGGGAACTACATGAAAAGTATTAGGACTTTCATTGGATGAAATATTTGTGAAAGATTCAGAAGCTTTAGGAAATATATGGGTATTGGAGGAAGTAGGGGATGGAAAGGAACCATCACAAGACAAAGGTTCAACATTAATATGATCTTGCTTGAGAGTGTAATCTTTAATTTCAGCATGAGAGTTCTTAGAGGAGAGATCCTTGTAGTATGCACATTTATAATCAGCATGGTACATTTTATATTCCTCAATAGAAGTAGATGTATCATCTAGATATTGTTCACAAAAATTATCAAAGTCTCTTTCAAAATCAGAATCATATGGATCACCATCATGATCTATCCAATGTGACGGCCCATTTGTAATAAGTAGGAACACATGATGAGGAGGATTCTTAGGAATATAGGTGTCATAGGTATCATTACATTGTCTATCATCATAGTCATCATAGTCTTCAAAGATGGGCATGTCACTCTCTGTGGAAGAGGTATCATAAGGGTTATCACATTGCTCAAATTCTATTTGGGGGCATGGTGACATGTACAAGTCTTTATCAAATGGAATAGGGCATAGAGCTTCCATGGAGAACTCTTTAGGTTCCTTTTCTTTCTCAAGTTTGTTAAGTTTGACTTGCATAGCGTGTATCTGTTTCATCATAGTTGTGATTAGAATTTCTTCCTCATGTGTATTGATTCTTTGAGACATGTTAGGAGTTTTAGGACTCCCTGGAATGGATTGATGTAGAGTTTGTTGATTGACTCCTTGAATTGATGGAGGGGGAATGTAACCAGATTTCAACCGAAGGTTGCCAGCACCATCATCTTCGTAAAGACCAGAATCACGGAGTTGCTCAAAAGTTGGACCTATGTGGGTCAAAGGTAAAGTATGAGATATTTCCCCAGATTTCTTGTGAGAGGAACCTCTAGTTTCCACCATTAACCTTGGGTGAAGCAAAAGAATAAGATGAAGACAACTAAAGAATGAATGGAATCAAGATTATCAGATGACAAAACCTTGTCAAGGTTTGATTGATTGAAGATTCGATTAGACGTGGGTGAAGGATACTATGCCCTGGATGTATGGGTAGGTTCCCAAAAGATAGCGGACAAGATATCACAATACTTAGTCATTTTGATGATTGATTGAAGATTGATAGTTATGACAAGGTTTTGACACAAGATGATAAAGACTCAAATCGATTAAACAGAAGACTGGATCGGATTCAAAAGACCACTTTGGGATAATGATTGGATTCTCAGTAGTTGTTGCTCTGTTCTTGACACAGTGATTTGTTCAACAGATTCTGGAAATAGGCTGAAAAAGCTAAGTATCTGGCACGATAGTTGCTAGCAGGATTTGACTTTTTGAATTTGACTGGCAGAAAGACTCATATGACACTGGGTTCTTTACCATATGACAGATGGGTAGTAATGAAATGACACTTGATAGAAACTCGTATGACTTTCTGACCTCTTGAGATGACTTTTGACTCCAGAAAAGAATTTTACTTCAGATTTTGCAAATTTTGAGTTTTCAGATTTGGATTGTTTACAAATTTTAATGTCCAGATTTGAGGATTGTAACAGATTTGTCCATTTTCAATAACCAGATAGATAAACAAGCATGCAAAATAGCAAGCAAGTGATTTCAAGCATGTATGAAAATAATGAACAAGGGAAAAAGCAACCTTGCGCATGAATAATCAAGTGATTTTATTCGTTCTAATCCTCAAAAGCGCTAATTGTGTATGTTCCAAAAATGTTTTGCAATAATTCACATATACCCTAGAAAATAAAAATTTGGCCTCGCTAGGATTTTTAGTAATGGTTTGACTCTGCAACTTTTATGATCCAAGAGGGCGAACTCCAATCCAGGCACACCAGGGTTTTGACACAGTCTGAGAACTTAATCTTCAGGATCTGCTAGGGAGATCTGACAGCCCAACAAGAGACCACACCTATGGAGATTTCTTCCAACAGAACATTTATATAGCGGTTGTCACTACCACAGCAAAAATGGCTATTACCGCTTGAGGTTCCATCAACGTGGTTGACCCAATTAAGGGAATGTCCACTATGGTTAACCCTCTCTAAAGGTGACTCACAAGATATACCACATGGAGACTGGTTCCAGATTCAAGGATTTGGGTTTCTGGTACTATCCAAAAAGGAAGTAGAGCATAATCCCCTAGCCTTTTCACTTTTAACCCAAACAAAGCAGACAGATTAATCTGACATGCTAAGACCAAGATTATCTCACAAAGATCTATGACGTCAACCCCTTATGATCTATCAACCTCTCTGGAGAGAGAATGCCTCGATCAAAAGTTGAAAACACACAGATCTAGTGGAACGTGAGACTCCCTCAGTATCATCCCCACCTACAAGGGATCCTTCATTGAGAAGAGTTTCATTGGAAACCCACTCTCTCAAGATCCACAAATAGTGTTCATGGGGCCTAATTACTATGTGTAACAAAGATGCTGAAAGAAAACTATGTTCGTTTGTATAGCCCAAATGAAGTTTGTGATATGAAAGCAATAAAAGTCACACAAGCTTGACAAAAGAGAGTTTATTTTATGTCCCAAAATGAAGTGTTATCAGATGTAACAAAATACCTGAGTTCCTTGCAACGCGCTTAGTAGATTTTACCTATTTTAGCAATTTTTGTTGAGCTTTTCCATGCAAGCAAGCCACGAACTCTCCAACAAGCCAACAAGCAAACAAGATATGGAAGATATATTCAACTTATGAAAACCCTAGGATTAGATCTGAAAATCAATTATTAGGAGCAATAATAACCATAAATTAATCCAAATGACAACTCATATCATGCATTGAATCATATGAGAAATAAGTGCATACCCATCACAAAAAAAAAAAAAAAAATTTTGTTGCATTTGACCTAGTCAACAAGATCTAATTTTTTTGATATGATTTCAGCCACAAAAATAGAAATGCAAAATAGGGATCCCTACTAAAAAATAGAGATCTTTCCAAAAATGTAAAATTTTTAGAAAAATCTCTTCATTTGTGCCCTAGAGACCTATTTTAGCAAAACAGACCAATTTTTGTAAATTGAGTATTTGAGCTAATATATTGCATCCAAATTTAAAACACAAAGAATGGACCCCCTGTAGAATTTAAAGAGCTTTTCGAAAATATAAAAATTTCCAAAAAATATGATTATTTGCGCCAAAAATGAATTATTTATGGAAAATCAAAAAAAAATTATTAAAAATTCAAAACATCTCAGAAAATTTTGAATTTTTTTATTGAAGCTTCCCTGATATGTCTCCAACTTGCAAAACAAATTTTAGACCAAAACTTCAAGCCGTTTGGGAGATAAAATTAAATCTTTAAAAATTTAGGGTTTTAGTCTCCAAGTAAATCAAAACCAGCATGTAAAGGTGGGTTGCCCCACGGTGGGCACTAGAAATGCGTGTGTGAATTTTGTACCTAATCTGTAGACACAACACTTTAGTAAAATATTAGAGGTTAGCAAAAATTGAAATCGTGCAATGAATTGAAAGCTAAACTAACCAAGCGATTTACTACCTTCTAATAGGTGCGAGTATGATGTTCTCAGATTGTTATCGAGATTAGTGACCTTGACGACACCTAAATGAACGATTTTAATGCAAAAGATGGATATGGAATGTATGCAATTAATCTTTTTTTTTGGATTTTCTATGCAATTATGATGATGAAAACTTGATATGAATCTATGCTAATATGGAAATTGATATGCTAAAATGATTTAACAATAATATGAAAACAAAAGTGATCTCACAAAACGTGGTTGATTCGCAAAGAAGCTTCGATTCTCCAAATAGCAATTCACCAGCATAAATTTGCAAATTATGAGATGATTTGAGATGAGCTGAAGCCTTGATTTATAGAAATCCAGGGCTTTGGAGATGTATGAAAAAAGTGTCATAAATCACTCAAATAACTCAGGTTGATTTTTGAGTTATTTTTTAAATAAAGGATAATTAACTCACAAAAACATGCAAAAGCAGAGTTTAACTCAAAATAGAGTTTAGATTTAATTGATAATTGATAGTTGTCTTCTTTTCTTGAATATGCATATTTTATTTATGAATTAATTTAATAATAAAGTGATTTATTTCTAACTTAACTGATTTTGAAAAATAAAACAATTGATTTATGGGTTAATCAATCATTTTTCAAACTTTTATTCAAAAACCATATTATTAAAAATTGACAACTTGCTTTAATTAATTAAATAAGAATTTAATCAATTATTCATAGGATTTTGGATTTATTGTCAAAATTAAATAATACAATTTAAGAATAAATAGAATTAACTTCAATTAAATAATTAAGTGGTAGAATTAAATCTAATTAATTAAATATTGAGAATATTCAATTAATCAAACTTTAGGATAAATAGGATTTATCGCCAAATAACTATTAAATTAAAGATAATTATGATAAATAGGAATATTGCTAGGAATATTCCCTGATGCAGAATTTGAGATAATCAATTAGGATTCGATGATGTTCAGATGTGCCTTAGGTTAGGACTTCGATGTCGATTTTGTTCGATGTGTCGATATAGGATGTTAATGAACCTATAGCCCATTTTTGAGGTATTACAACACTTTGTGGTAATTTCTTATGCCTTGGTGAAGGATTAGGATGATTCCTAATGAAAGATGATAAAGTGATACCTATGAATCCATAAACCTAAATATTTATGAACATAATTATGCACCTCATGACCTTAAGCATGTATCCATTGTGCATGCATTTCAAATGTAGTGTCACTATAATTTATTAGGAAATACCTTTGAACTAAAATCTTGTCATTGAGAGTCATGATATATTTTTACCCATCCTAATCTTAATGCCTATTAGAGAAGATGGTTGGAATTGATTTCATATTATAATTTTGAAATCACTTACATTGAAGGGAAGAAAGCCCCAGTGGCAGATGCCTTGAGCCACATAGGACATAAATCTTCTATGGTTTTTGTTCACATAGATTTTAAGGCTTGAATTTTAAAACAATTGGAAATGGACGAGTATTACCATCAAATGAAAGAAGCCCTTTAGGCTAATCTGCAGAATTCAAGATATGAAGTACTCAGCTTTGAATCTAACGACCTTTTGAGATACTGAGGTCAAATATATGTACTAGAATCTTCAAAACTAGGAAGATTTATTTGGAAAGAGGTGCATTCAATACCATACTTGGGTCATATTGCGGTTGTCAAACATTTAACAGATGTTATATCTCTTTATTTTTGGAAGGGTATGAAAAAGGATACTTCAAGATTTGTGGCTATTTGTTTAGAGTGCGAGAGGGTGAAAGTAGAACACCAAAACTCGGCAAGATTATTGCATCCTAATGCCATACCAAAATGAAAGTGCCAAATAATCAATATGGACCTTCTCGAGTGACTTCCCATGTCAAGAAACAAACACAATTCTATATTAGTGGTGGTTGATAGGCTCACCAAAGTATCCCACTTTATACTTGGTGATCTAATAAATAGAGCATCCACTATAGCATGCAAATTTATTCAAGATTTAATTTTATTACATAGGATTTCAAAAAAGATCATATCAGATAGGGATGCTTGAATGACATCATATTATGGAAAACTTTGGTTGTGGCCCTAGGAACCCAACTAAACATCAACTTGGCATACCACCTAGAAACAAATGGCCAAATAGAAAGATTCAATCAGTTTCTTGAAGATGTTTTGAGAACCTACTATACGAATCAATAATACAAGTGGGAAGACTATCTAACCTTAGTTAAATCTGCATAAAATAACTCCTATCGATCAGCCACTGAAATGGCATTGTTTGAGTCATTGAATGGAAGGTGTAAAACTAATATCAATTGGGATCAACTACAAGATAGGAGAACCCTTGGCTCAAGTTCATCATGAAAAGGCTAGTAGATGCCAACAATTAGTGGAAAAGCTATGTGGATGTAAAGTCAACACCATAAAAATTTGAAGTAGGAGAGAAAGTAATCTTGAGATTTGAACCATAGAAAGTGTCGTTAAATGTGAATAAGACGTGAAGGAGGAGAAGGAGGAGGGGGAGAGGGAGGAGGATGAGGGAAAATAAGAGAAGGGGGGAGAAAAGGAGTAACAAGAGGAAGAAGACAAAGAAGAAGAGTAATAAGAAGATGGAGGAGGAGGAGGAGGGTCATTCCTACCAAGTCTCCTATTGATATTCTAGCTCCCTTAGCCTTAAATCCTAATATAATCATCTATGTGCCTAATTTTTTTCTCTTATGCTCTTCTCAATGATGGTATAACTCCCACCTATAGTTATTCGGGGCCCCTGGCATCCATCTCCTTTGGTCAAATGTTCTTGTCATTTCTCAATACATGTGGTTGTGTCAATATTGGTGTTTTCTATCCCTCCTCCTCAATCTAGGAACCTTGAGAACTATGCTTCATGGACTATTGTTCAAAGCGGAAAGGTTGGTCTTTCTAAATTCCTCACTTAGATATACACTAAGGTTAAGGGTGTGAGGATGTCTAGAGTAGAGTATGATACCAAACGTTAGACATTTTTTTTTTGGCATTACATTCCAATTGACAACTTGATTCTAAGTGTACTCTTCAAATGTTTGTCTATATGCATCTTTAAGCTTTTTCTTTTCTTTTAGTGTTGGATTGTGTTTGTTCCTACAATACATTAATTCTATTGATTAGTTACTATTAATTCTAATGTACTAGATTTATAATCTTTTCAAGACCATCTTATCTTAATCAAGCCTCTCACTCACTTACTCACATACACGTAACATCCATTGCATTCAAATGATGCTTACAAAAGTAAAACACCAAACATTTTCCAAATCACCTACCTCAATAAAATTCCTGCTCATACATTTAACAATAAAACTTCGAGATACAATCTCTACATTCATATCAATCCCATCTAATAAATAGAATATAAACTTGTTGAAATATGTCTCATATCCATACTGATACAGTATTCTAAATCCCCCCTTGCTTATTAAAATGTCCACAGTCGAGACTAACGATAAACTGGCTTTGGAACGACGTGGCAACACTATGTCTGAAACTTCAGGACCTACATCCAGTCTGTCATTCATCTGGAATCACAACTGGCACAGAATATTTCCTGTTTGTTTTTTCCAGCCATAAGGTCCATGATTCTTTGGCTCCCATTCTACTAATATCCCTAAGAGAATTTGCCGGCATCTCTGCAAAATTGTACGAGTTATCGTTTATATCATTCCACTGACGTTTCCATGGGCGTGTCCCTCTTCCAGCGGATTATTCCAAGTGTTTGGTTGACATAAATTGAGCTTGGAGGAAGAAGTGGGAAAATGAGCCAAATTGGGTAGTGAAATATTATTAGAAATGATGAAAGCGCTGCTCATAGTCTTGGCTCTCATACAGTTTAGTGCAGTCGCTTCGTTGGAGAGTAGCAAACTGTGCAAGGCATGCTCAAAATGCACAGAGAAGCAGTGCCCAAAAAGTGACTCGTATCCTCACATGACAGCCTTTGATAACTCTCTCATTGCAGGGGCTTTTCAGTCTGATTATGTAGATCCAGATGACCCGGGAGTTTATGCTGTTCCCAACGTTAAGGGAGGTGAAGGAAAATTTAACGCCTACTATGGATGGAAATCTGTATCAGGCTCTGCAAGTGGTTATCACAGGTATTTCTTCAAATACATTTTATAAATTAGTATAGTATCTTTTTATAGTTTTCTAAAATATTTTTGACAGTATGAATATCAACCATTATATTTTTAATGGAGTTAATGTAGGTAGTGTATATAAAATTTGAAGAGGTTGAGCCAATCTTAACCATTAGCATTGTCTTCACCTCAAAATGAAGAGGGGGATTAGGTAATCTTACCACATTGAGAATTGAGAAATTTAGTTAGAGGGTTAAATGTTTAAGAAAGAGGGAATGCTAAGAAATTTAGTAAGCTTAAATGTTTAAGAAAGAGGGAATGCTAATTTCATATCTATGGTCTATCATTCAATACTATATTTCTATTTATAATAGATTGATATGCTGTAATAAAAAGAATTCTACCGCCAAAATTAAATTTCAATTATATTCTCTATGAGGCCTTTAGAACTCTAAAACCTATAAATGCAAGTAGAGAAGAGAACACCAAAGCAATTGAATTTATAGATAAAAAATTACTAGCATAATACTTTTTCTATTGCCAATCACTTTCTATCCAAAAATGATGATAGGGAGGATTGAGCATACGATAGGGATTTGTTGGGCAAAGGGCATGAGAACCCAAAACAAAATCATTCCTTTTACTATTATTCCAAACTTTAATATTATAGAAATTCACTTTTGAATTAATTATTTTGATTATTGGTTAACTTAATTATTTTATATAATTTAATCTTAACCTTTTTTTTCTTTTTATAAGGTTCGAGAACTATATGGATAAATGCTCGAATAATCGTCTTTTAATGGCAATGAAAGACTCGACAGTGGGTATTAATAAAGCGGAAAAAGAAAATTTAGCTAGTGCAGAGTGGAAGAGAATCAATGCTCCTAAAAATGTAAACCATAAAGGATTTAACTTTTGGGTGTCACGAAGTACAGGTTTATGTTTGGCTGTAGGAAAAGGGAAGGGGCAAAAGAGGCCCATGGTGATGGAAAAGTGCAAGCTTGATGGATCAAATACTCGCCAACTTTTTGCATTACGCTTCCATTATAGAGGTGCCTTTTGTTGTTGCAATCTTCATAACAAGATTAAAAATTAGTCATTGAAATAGGTTAACATCCATCAATAATAGATTCAAGTTCAAATCCCTAAGGGACAACAAATATGGAATTATAAGTTATGATTCTTTCATAATTGGCTTCTAATGTGGAAGCGGTTTCTAAATAAGTGGATTAGTTAGTAAGTTGTGGCTCTTGGCCTTCTATAAGTGGTTTTTAGTGTGATTTCTCTAAAGGAGCTATATTATTCTTATTGTTGTGCTCAAAAGAGTGTGTATTGGTCTCATGTTGATGCTCATATGAGAATATTTTTTGTAAACAATAAGAAATATATACATATATTTTTCAATCTATTATTAAAAGTTTAGATAATATATCTTTCTTACAATACTTAAACTTGGCTTATTCTAGACAATCAAGTTTCTAATTATTTCTCTTATAGAATGATAATTTTGTAAGTTTTATATAAGAACAACAAAAGGTTTTCATAGATGTTTTTTTATCATTTGAAATATAATAGTTGATTTTTTGACATAATATAAATATTTAAATGAACTTTTATTTTATTGCATTGATTACATATTAATAAATATAATGTTGTCTTTAAATACATAATAAGATATCTAATTACTAGTATGTATACTATATAAATTCATTATTTATAAAATTTATTTGTTTAAACATATTTTGTAACATTGTGAAAATTGCATATTGTGCATATTTCTTCTTTCTTTTGGACTCATTTTAATATGGTTACATGCATACATAATGAGTAGTATGTACAAGTATCATATTGAAATATAAGAATTGTCACATATATGGTCCTTGACTAATTCCATATTTTTGCATTGTAAGAACCTTAAAATTTCTTATTTGGATCACGTTAGATAAAAATTATCATATGAAAATAATTGTGTCCAATTGTATTGTGTGAAAACAATACTAAATTTCAAAACTCAAGTATTCAAATTGGTTCTTCTCTTCCCATTAATTATTCTCTATTGACTTTAGTGGATTTTCTAATCATACTCTAGAATGTTGTACAAAGGGGAGATCCTCATCCATAATACATGTCATCTACTATCATGAATTAGCACTTACTATTTGTATCCTCATTTTTAAGGATCATGAATGACCATTCGTAGCTATATCAATATTTCCATTCTTAGTAATGTATAGGTATGTTGGATGGTTTCTTCTTATCTTTGATTATATCACAAGTTGTTGAATTAGTTAGTCTAGGGGCTTGATTAAAGAGGAAATGAGCATTTCTTACCAAGATGAATAATAATGCAATCACATTTAGATGGTATAATTCAAAAATATCCAATCAAATAGAAAATAATAACTTTGCACACACACAATGAAATACTTTTTAAAACTTAAAAATGAGTTTTACATAATTTAATATAATTATGATGTTGGTGATCTTCCTATAAGGAGGACATATATTAAAATATGACACCCATAAAATTTAGTACATCCATCTAGGTACACAAGATAACAACCAATGAACCTATGGGTATGTGCAAGATCATGAGGGGCCAAAAAGTGGCAATGTGAAAAATATTCACTTTTCACTCGTCCAAAAGTGCATGAAAGTGCTTGTTGACTTTTTAGTAGGCCTGGGCGTCAGTACACCTGGGCAAACCTAACACCAAAGCACGAGCTTAATCGGGTACCCAATTTTTCTGAGTATGAGAAATGGCGGGATTATATGAAAAATTTGAACTTTTCAAAATCGGGGAAATCAAGTACCCAATTTTCCCAAGTATGAAAAAATGGCGGGAGGGCGGGAGTATATGAAAAAATTGAACTTTTGTATATAATGTTTAAATATGTATTATATATATAATTATATACTAATTTATATTTTTTATATTATAATATCTTAGGGGTTTTTAATTGTATGTCATATATATTTTATATTATAATATTTTATAACTTAATATATTTTTTATATATTAATATGTATTGTATATAATTATATTTAAAGTTTATATTATAAAAATATATGTACAAATTATATATATTATATATATAACGTTTAAGGTGTATTATGTAAATATTTTATATATTTTTAAATATGTATTATAGATATAATTATATATTAATATATATTTTATATAATAATATCTTATTTATATACATACATACATACATACATACATACATACATACATACATACATACATACATACATACATACATACATACATACATACATACATACATATATATATATATATATATATATATATATATATATATATATATATATATATATATATAAACTTTATGATCAAAATATTTAAATTGTATGTTGATGCCTTATCACGTGTTAGGACCCCTAGGAAGTCCCTACGGCCCCTTTTGACACATTGGAATGCTTGAGTGTGTCGGAAGGGGTCCCTTCCGACACACTCAAGCATTCCAATGTGTCAAAAGGGGCCTTGGGGACTTCCTAGGGGTCCTAACGTGTGATAAGGCATACTAGGACCACTAGAAAGTCCCCATGACCCCTTTTGACACATGTGAACCCTCCAGTGTGTCTAAAGGGGTCCTAGGAAGTCCCCATGACCCCTTCAGACACACTAAAGGGTTCACATGTGTCAAAAGGGGTCATGGGGACTTTCTAGTGGTCTTAGTATGCCTCACCACATGTTAGGACCCGTAGGAAGTCCCCATGACCCCTTTTGACACATTGCAATGCTCGAGTGTGTCAATAGGGGTCATGGGGACATCCTAGGGGTCCTAACTTGTGATAATGCATACTAGTACCCCTAGGAAGTCCACATGACCCCTTTTGAAACATTTGAATTCTCAAGTCTATCTGAAGGGGTCGTAGGACCCCTTAGGACACACTTGAGCATTCCAATGTGTCAATAGGGGTCATGGGGACTTCCTAGGGGTCCTAACATGTGATAATGCATACTATGACCCCTAGGAATTCCCCATGACCCCTTTTGACACATGAGAACACTCAAGTGTGTCATAAGGGATCATAAGACCCTTTGGGACACACCTAAGTGTTGAAATGTGTCAAAAGGGGTCATGGGGACTTCGTACGGGTCCTAGTGCACCTTATCATGCGTTAGGACCCCTAGGAAGTCCCCATGACTCCTTTTCACACATTAGAACCTAAAGTGTGTCCCAAGGGATCGTAGGACCCCTTTGGAAACACTTGAGGGTTCATATATGTCAAAATGGTTCATGGGGACTTCCTAGCAGTCCTAGTATGCCTTGTCATGCGTTAGGGCCCCTAGGAAGTCCCCATGACCCCTTTTGAAACATTTGAACACACAACTATGTCTGAAGGGGTCATAGGACCCCTTAGGACACACTTGAGCATTCAAATGTGTCAATAGGGGTCATGGGGACTTCCTAGGGATCCTAACGTGTGATAAGGCATACTAGTACCCACAGGAAGTCCCATGACCCCTTTTGAAAGATTTGAATTCTCAAGTGTGTCTGAAGGGGTCGTAGGACCCCTTAGGACACACTTCAGCATTCCAATGTGTCAATAAGGGTCATGGGGACTTCCTAGGGGTCCTAACATGTGATAAGGCATACTAGGACCCCTAGGAAGTCCCCATGTCCCCTTTTGACACATGAGAATGCTCAAGTGTGTCATAAGGGGTCATACAACCCCTTGGGACATATTTGAGTGTTGAAATGTATCAAAAGGGGCCATGGAGCCTTCGTACAGGTCCTAGTATGCCTTATCACATGTTAGGACCCCTAAGAAGTCCTCATGACTCCTTTTGACATATTAGAACCCTCAAGTATGTCCTCAGGGGTCATAGGACCCCTTCAGACACACTTGAGGGTTCAAATATGTCAAAATGGTTCATGGGGACTTGCTAGGGGTCCTAGTATGCCTTATCATGTGTTAGGACACCTAGGAAGTCCTCATAACCCCTTTTGAAACATTTGAATGCACAACTATGTTTGAAGGTGTTGTAAGACCCCTTAGGACACACTTGAGCATTCCAATGTGTCAATAGGGGTGATGGGGACTTCCTAAGGGTCCTAACATATGATAATGCATACTAGTAACCCTAGGAAGTTCTCATGACCCCTTTTGAAACATTTGAATGCTCAAGTGTGTCTGAAGGGGTCATAGGACCCCTTAGGAAACACTTGATCATTCCAATGTGTCAATAGGGGTCATGGAGACTTCTTAGGGGTCCTAACACGTGATAAGGTGTACTAGGAGCCCTAGGAAGCCCCCATGACCCCTTTTCACACATGAGAACACCCAAGTGTATCATAAGGGGTCATACAACCCCTTGGGACACACTTGAGTATTGAAATGTGTCAAAAGGGGTCATGGGGACTTTCTAAGGGTCCTAGTATGCCTTATCATGTGTTAGGACCCCTAGGAAGTCTCCATGACCCCTATTGACACATTGGAATGCTAAGTGTTTCATGTGAAAAAAGGGGTTGTGTGCACTTCCAAGGGGTCCTAGTACACCTTATCACACGTTAGGACCCCTAGGGAGTCCCCATGACCTCTTTTGACACATTGGAATGCTCAAGTGTGTCTTAAGGGGTCATAGGACCCCTTAAGACACACTTGAGCATTCCAATGTGTCTTAAGTGGTCATGGGGAATCTCTAGGGGTCCTAAGGCATGATAAGGTGTACTAGGACCCCTAGGGAGTTCTCATGAGCCCTTTTGACACATTGGAACACTCAAGTGTGTCTTAAGGGGTCCTACGACCCCTTAAGACACACTTGAGCATTCCAATGTGTCTTAAGGGGTCATGGAGAATCTCTAGGGGTCCTAAGGTGTGATAAGGCATACTAGGACCCCTAGGGAGTCCTCATGACCCCTTTTGACACATTGGAATGCTCAAGTGTGTCTTAAAAGGGTCGTAAGACCCCTTAAGACACACTTGAGCATTCCAATATGTCAAAAGGGGTCATGTGGACTCCCTAGGGGTCCTAAGGTGTGATAAGGCGTACTAGGACCCCTAGGGAGTCCCCATGATCCCTTAAGAGACATTAGAACACTTTAGTATTCTAATGTGTCTTAAGGGGTCATGGGGACTCCCTAGGGGTCCTAACATGTGATAAGGCATACTAGGACCCCTAGGGAGTCCCCATGACCTCTTTTGACACATTGGAACACTTAAGTGTGTCTTAAGGGGTCCTAATACCCCTAAAGACACACTTGAGCATTCCAATGTGTCAAAAGGGGTCATGGGGACTCCCTAAGAGTTCTAAGGCATACTAGGACCCCTAGGGAGTCCCCATGACCCCTTAAGACACATTGTAATGCTCAAGTGTGTCTTAAGGGGTCCTCTGACCTCTTAAGATACACTTGAGAATTCCAATGTGTCTTAAGGGGTCATGGGGACTCTATAGAGGTCCTAATGCATGATAAGGCTTACTAGAACCTCTAGAGAGTCCCCATGACCCCTTTTGACACATTGGAATGCTCAAGTGTGTCTTAAGGGGTCCTATGACCCCTTAACACACACTTGAGAATTCCAATATGTCTTAAGGGGTCATGGGGACTCTCTAGGGGTCCTAACGTGTGATAAGCCATACTAGGACCCCTAGGGAGTCCCCATGACCCCTTAAGACACATTCGAATGCTCAAGTGTGTCTTAAGGGGTCGTACGACCCCTTAAGACACACTTGAGCATTCCAATGTGTCTTAAGGGTTCATGGAAACTCTCTAGGGGTCCTAACATGTGATAAGGCATTCTAGAGGACCCCTAGGGAGTCCCCATGACCCCTTTTGACACATTGGAATGCTCAAGTGTGTCTTAAGGGGTACTAATACCCCTTAAGACACACTTGAGCATTCCAATGTGTCAAAAGGGGTCATGGGCATTTCCTAGGGGTCCTAACATATGATAAGGCATACTAGGATCCCTTATGACACACTTGAGAGTTCTAATATGTCAAAAGGGGTTATGGGGACTTCCTAGGGGTCCTAGAATGCCTTATCATGCATTAGGACCCCTAGAGAATCTCCATGACCCCTTAAGATACATTGGAATGCTCAAGTGTGTCTTAAGGGGTCGTAGAACCACTTAAAACACACTTGAGTATTTCAATGTGTCTTAAGGGGTCATGGGGACTCCCTAGGGGTCCTAATGCATAATAAGGCGTACTAAGACCCCTAGGAAGTCCCCATGACCTCTTTCAACACATTGGAACACTTAAGTGTGTCTTAAGGGGTCCTAATACCCCTTAAGACACATTTGAGCTTTCCAATGTGTCAAAAGGGGTCATGGGGACTCCCTAGGGGTCCTAAGGCATACTAGGACCCTAGGGAGTCCCCATGACCCCTTAAGACACATTGGAACGCTCAAGTGTGTCTTAAGGGATCCTATGACCTCTTAAGACACACTTGAGCATTCCAATGTGTCTTAAGGGGTCATGGGGACTCTATAGAGGTCCTAACATGTTATAAGGCATACTAGGACCCCTAGGGAGTCCCCATGACCCCTTTTGACACATTGGAATGCTCAAATGTGTCTTAAGGGGTCCTAGTATGCCTTATCATGTGTTAGGACCCCTAGAGAGTCCTCATGACCCGTTTTGACACATTGGAATGATTAAGTGTGTCTTAAGGGGTCCTAATACCCCTTAAGACACACTTGAACATTCCAATGTGTCAAAAGGGGTCATGGGGACTCTCTAGGGGTCCTAATGCTCAAGTGTGTGTTAAGGGGTTCTACAACCCATTAAGACACACTTGAGAGTTCCAATGCGTCAAAAGGGGCCATGGGGACTTCCTAAGGGTCATAGTATGAATTATCACGTGTGATAAGGTGTATTAGGACCCCTTAAGACATACTTGAGATCTCCAATGTGTCAAAAGGGGTCCTAGGGACTCTTAGGGATCCTAAGGCATGATAAGGCGTATTAGGACCCCTAGGGAGTACCCATAACCCCTTTTAACACATTGGAATGCTCAAGTGTGTCTTAAGGGGTTGTGGGGACTCTGTAGGGGTCCTAAAGTGTGATAATGCATACTAGGACCTCTAGGGAGTCCCCATGACCCCTTTTGACACATTTGAATGCCCAAGTGTGTCTTAAGGGGTCCTACAACCCCTTAAGACACACTTGAGCATTCCAATGTGTCAAAAGGGGTCATGGGGACTCCCTAGGGGTCCTAGTATGCCTTATCATGCGTTAGGACCCCTAGAGAGTCCCCATGACCCCTTTTGACACATTGGAATGATCAAGTGTGTCTTAAGGGGTATTAGGACCCCTTAAGACACACTTGAGTGTTCTAATGTGTCAAAAGGGGTCATGGGGACTCCTTAGGGGTCCTAGTATGCTTTATCATGCGTTAAGATCTCTAGGGAGTCCCAATGACCCCTTTTGACACATTGGAATGCTCAAGTGTGTCTTAAGGGGTCCTAGATGACCCCTTTTGACACATTGGAATGCTCAAGTGAGTCTTAAGGGGTCCTAGGACCCCTTAAGACACACTTGAGCATTCCAATGTGTCAAAAGGGGTCATTGGGACTCCTTAAGGGCCCTAGTATTCTTTATCACGCCTTAAGACCCCTAGGGAGTCCCCATGACCCCTTTTGACAAATTGGAATGCTCAAGTGTGTCTTAAGAGGTCCTAAGACCCCTTAAGATGCACTTGAACATTACAATGTATCGAAAGGGGTCATGGGGACTCCCTACGGGTCTTAGTAAGACTTATCATGTGTTAGGAGCCCTAGAGAGTCCCCATGACCCCTTTTGACACATTGGAACCCTCAAGTGTGTCCTAAGGGGTCCTATGACCCCTTAGGACACACTTGAGGGTTCCAATGTGTCAAAAGGGGTCATGGGGACTCTCTAGGGGTCCTAGTACACCTTATCACATATTAAGACCCCTAGAGAGTCCCCATGACCACTTTTGACGCATTGGAATGCTCAAGTCTGTCTTAAGGGGTCGTAGGACCCCTTAAGATAGACTTGAGCATTCCAATGCGTCAAAAGGGATCATGGGGACTCCCTAGGGGTCCTAGTACGCCTCATCATGCTCAAGTGTGTCTTAAGGGGTCCTCTGACATGTCTTAATGCCTTCTAAAGGATCATCATTCCATCAAAGTTGCATTTGAAACCCTAATGACCCCTTAACGGGCCTGCTAACCCCGATTCGACATGTGGTGTCCCGAGACCACCCCATGGACCCCTTTCAAGTTTTACTAGGCAAAAGTCATCCAAATTTGGTACATAGGTCCTTTGACATGTCCTAATGCATTGCAAAGGGTCCCCATTCCATCAAAGTTTCATTTGGAACCCTAATGACCCCTTAACATGCATGTCAATCCTGATTCGACATGTGGTGTCCCGAGAGCACCCCATGGGCCCCTTTTGAGTTCTACTAGGAAAAAGTCCTCCAAATTTGGTACGTATGTCCTCTGACATGTCCTAATGGGTTCCAAAGGGTCACCGTTCCATGGAAGTTTCATTTGGAACCCTAATGAATCTTTAACAGGCCTACCGACCCCAATTTGACATGTGGTGTCCCGAGAGCACCCCATGGACCCCTTTTGAGTTCTACTATGCAAAAGTCATCCAAATTTGGTATGTAGGTCCTCTAACATGTCCTAATGTGTTCTAGAGGGTTTCCATTCCATGGAAGTTGCATTTCAAACCCTAATGACCCCTCAACAGGCCTGTCGACCCTGATTCAACATGTGATGTCCCGAGAGCACCCCAAGGACCCCTTTCGAGTTCTACTATGCAAAAGTCATCCAAATTTGGTACGTAGGTCCTATTACATGTCCTAATGTGTTCTAAAGGGTCACTATTTCATGGAAGTTGCATTTGTAACCTTAATGACCCCTTAACGTGCCTTCTGACCCCGATTCGACATGTTGTGTCTCGAGAGCACCCCATGGACCCCTTTTGAGTTCTACTAGGCAAAAGTCATCCAAAATTTGTACGTAGGTCCTTTGACATGTCCTAATGTGTTCCAAAAGATTTTTGTTCCATTGAAGTTGCATTTGGAATCCTAATGACCCCTTCATAGGCCTACCGACCCCGATTCGACATGTGGTATCCTGAGAGCATCCCATGGACCCCTTTCAAGTTCTACTAGGCAAAAGTCATCCAAATTTGGTACCTAGGTCCTCTAACATATCCTAATGTGTTCCAAAGGGTCACTGTTCAATGGAAGTTTCATTTGGAACCCTAATGACCCCTTAACAGGCCTGCTAACCCTGATTCGACATGTGGTGTCTCTAGAGCACTCCAAGGACCCCTTTCGAGTTCTACTAGGTAAAAGTCATCCAAATTTGGTACGTAGGTCCTTTGACATGTCCTAATACATTTGAGAGGGTCTTCATTCCATCAAAGTTACATTTGGAACCCTAATGACCCCTTCAAAGGCCTGCCGACCCCGATTCGACATGTGGTCTCTTGAGAGCACCCAATGGACCTCTTTCGAGTTCTACTAGGAAAAAGTCATCCAAATTTGTTAGTGGGTCCTGTGACATTTTCTAATGTATTCCAAAGGGTCACCATTCCATCGAAGTTGCATTTGGAACCCTAATGACCCCTTAACAAGCCTACCAACCCCGATTCGATATGTGGTCTCCCGAGAGCACCCCATGGACCCCTTTCGAGTTCTACTAGGAAAAAGTCATCTGAATCAAGAAATTAGGTCCTCTAACATGTCCTAATGTGTTCCAAATGGTCACTATTTTATCAAAGTTGCATTTGGAACCCTAATGACCTCTTGACAGGCCTACCGTGCTTGATTCGACATGTGGTCTCCTGAGAGCACCCCTATGGACCTCTTTCGAGTTCTACTAGGCAAAATTCATCCAAATTTGGTACGTAGGTCCTCTAACATGATCTAATGCATTCCACAGGGTCACTATTCCAGCAAAGTTGTATTTTGAACCCTATTGAGCCCTTAACAGGCCTACCGACCTCGATTCGACATGAGATCTCTCGACAGCACCCCATGGACCTTTTTGAGTTCTACTAGGGAAAAGTGATCCAAATTTGGTATGTAGGTCCTCTGACATGTCCTAATGCATTCCAAAGGGTCACTTTTCCATCAAAGTTTCATTTTGGAACCCTAATAACCCCTTAACAGGCCTACTGACCCCGATTTGACATGTGGTCTCCCGAGAGCACCCCATGGACCCCTTTCGAGTTCTACAAGGAAAAAGTCATCTGAATCATGGAATTAGGTCCTTTGACATTTTCATAATGTGTTCCAAAGGGTCACCATTCCATCAAAGTTTCATTTCAAACACTATTGACCCCTTAAACAGGCCTACCGGCCTCGTTTCGACATGTAGTCTCCCGAGAGCACCCCATTAACCCCTTTTGAGTTCTACTATGAAAAAGTCATCAAATTTGGTAAATAGGTCCTATGACATGTTATAATGTGTTACAATGGTCACTGTATCCATTGAAGTTCATTTCAAACCCTATTGACCCCTTAATAGGCCTAACGACCTGTTTCGACATGTGGTCTCCCGAGAGCAACCCCATGGACCCCTTACGAGTTCTACTAGAAAAAGTCATCCAAATTTGGTACATAGGTCCTATGACATATCCTAATGTGTTCCAAAGGGTCACTATTCCATCAAAGTTTCATTTGGAACCCTAATGACACCTTAACAAGGCCTATCGACCCCGATTCGACATGTGGTCTCCCGAGAGCACCCCATGGACCCCTTTCGATTTCTACTAGGGAAACATCATCCAAATTTGGTACGTAGGTCCTTTGACATGTCCTAATGCATTCCAAAGGGTCATTTTTCCATCAAAGTTGCATTTGGAACCCTAATGACCCCTTAACAGGCCTACCGACCCCGATTCGACATGAGGTCTCTTGAGAGCACCCCATGGACCCCTTTCGAGTTACACTAGGAACAATTAGTCCAAATTTGGTACATAGGTCCTATGACATGTCGTAATGTGTTCCAAATTATCACCATTCCATCAAAGTTTCATTTGGAACCCTAATGACCCTTTAATAGGCCTACCGACCCCGTTTCGACATGTGGTCTGCTGAGAGCACCCCATAGACCACTTTCGAGTTATACCAGGAAAAAGCCATCCAAATTTGGTACATAGGTCCTCTAACATATCCTAATGCGTTCCAAAGGGTCACCATTCCATCAAAGTTGGATTTCAAACCCTGATGACCCCTTAATAGGCCTACCGACCCCAATTTGACATGAGGTCTTTTGAGAGCACCCCATGGACCCCTTTCAAGTTCTACTAGGGAAAAGTCATCCAAATTTTGTACATAGGTTGTATGATATGTCCTAATGTGTTCCAAAGGCTCACCATTCCATCAAAGTTGCATTTGGAACCCTAATGACCCCATAACAGGCCTACCGACCCCGATTCGACATGAGTTCTCTCGAGAGCACCCCGTGGACCCCTTTCAAGTTTTACTAGGAAAAAGTCATCCAAATTTGGTATGTAAGTCCTATGACATGTCCTAATACATTCCAAAGGGTCACTGTTCCATTGAAGTTTCATTTCAAACCCTAATGACCCCTTAACAGGCCAATCCACCCCGATTCGACATGTGGTCTCCCGAGAGCACCCCATGGACCCCTTTCAAGTTCTACTAGGCAAAAGTCATCCAAATTTGGTACGTAGTTCCTATGACATGTTCTAAGGCATTCTAAAGGGTCACCATTCCATCAAAGTTGCATTTGTAACCCTAATGACCCCTTAATAGGTCTACCGACCTCGATTCGACATGAGGTCTCCTGAGAGCAACCCATGGACCCCTTTCGAGTTATTTTGAGAAAAAGTCATATGAATCATGGAATTAGGTCCTCTTACATGTCCTAATGTGTTCCAAAGGGTCACCGTTCCATCAAAGTTGCATTTCAAACCCTAATGCCCCCTTAACAGGCCTACCAACCCCGATTCGACATGAGGTCTCCCGAGAGCACCCCATGGACTCCTTTCGAGTTCTACTAGGATAAAGTCATCCAAATTTGGTACATAGGTCCTATCACATGTCCTAATGCATTCCAAAGGGTCACCATTCCATCAAAGTTTTATTTGGAACCCTAATGACCCCTTAATAGGCCTACCGACCCCATTTCAACATGTGGTCTCCCGAGAGCACACCATGGACCCCTTTCAAGTTTTACTAGGAAAAAGTCATCCAAATTTGGTACATAGGTCCTATGACATATCCTAATGTGTTCCAAAGGGTGACCATTTCATCGAAGTTTCATTTGGAACCCTAATGACCTCTTAACAGGCAGGTACCGACCCTGATTCGACATGTGGTCTCCCGAGAGCACCCCATGGACCCCTTTCGAGTTCTACTAGGCAAAATTTATCCAAATTTGGTACGTAGGTCATCTGATATGTCCTAATGTGTTCCAAAGGATCACCTTTCATCGAAAGTTTCATTTGGAACCCCGATGACCCCTTAAGTCACCTATCGACCCCGAATCGCACAATGGTCTCCCAAGAGCACCCCATGGACCCTTTTCGAGTTTGACTAATCAAAATTCATCTAAATTGTGGAGTTAGGTCCTCTGACATGTCCTAATGTGTTCCCAATGGTCACCGTGCATCAAAGGTTGTCTTACGAGCCCTAATGACCCCTTAAGATGCCTAGCGACACTGATTGGACATGTGGTCTCCTGAGAGCACCCCATGGACCCTTTTCGAGTTGGACTAGGAAAAAGTCATTAAAATTTGGTACATTGGTACTCGAACATGCCCTATTGCCTTCCAAATGGTCACTGTACATTCGAAGTTGCCTCACAAACCCTAATTACCCCTTAAGACGTCTAGCGACCCCGATTCGACTTGTCTCATGAGAGGATCTGTTATAACTTAAATTAAATATTAAAATAATATATAAAATATTTGAAAAAAAACAATATTTAATAGACTAAATATATAATATATATATTATAAGATATATTAGATATTACGTTTAATATATATTATCAAATATACAATATATTAATGTCCTATTCATTTTATATATTATATATATTAGACATTATATTATATTTTATTATATTATATACACAACAATATTTAATATATAATTTATAATATATACATATATATATTATGTAACATTTATATTATAATATAAAAATATTGCATTTAATATAAATCTGAACGGACTATATACTTAGGTCGTTTAAATTGATATTATTGAATATATAATATAAATAAATAATATATAATATATATACTATATAATATAAAATATAAAACATAAAATATAAAACCTAAATATAAAATATATAAATTATTCATTGTCAGGGTGAAAGAAAAAAACATCAAAATTAAAGGGAAATAAAAAAAGAGTGGGAGGGGGAAACTTTTCAAATTTGAAATTAAAGCAAAATCGGGTACATGAAAAAATTAGGTACCCGATTTTTTCATCTACCCGATTAGGCTTGGTAATAGCTTTGGAAACCAAAGCTCCATGGTCAATGCTGAAGGTGTGCAAAAAATGTGTTTTTTCTCTACTTTTCTTATGTCGACACTTCGACCATTAGGTTGACGACTTTTTTTCCACCTGATTTCGATAAAATGAAAAGGGTTTCTTCAGATGATTGTCAGCTTTCCATCGATATAAGTGTTGTCAGATTTTGAATTCGTTAAGTATTTATTAGTTATTTTCTAGTTCACTTACATCTAAAGTCCTAATTGACATATTGATGGAAAAATAGCTATAACTTTCAAACCGTATAACATTTTTGAAATCTGAAAGATGCGTCACATTCTATGCTTCATCTAGTATAAGAAAAAATTAAAAAAAATTGAATTATGATAGGTTTTCAATGAGTTAAGGTGGTCAGACACGAGAGTTTTTAAATTATGAAAGCGTTGTAGCAAAAAAATCATAATTAATTATCTGTTTGGAATAAAAATACCAAAAAATATGCGTCACATCCGGGCATGAGTCGGCTACTTATATATAGAATATTATAAAAAAATATTATCATTTGCTTTTGATTAGGGTGGTCAGACATACACGCACTTCTTATTTTTTTGCTGAAATGTTTGTAGTGTTGCATTGCAATCTATACTTTTTACCAATCATATTAATTTTTTTTTAGAAAAGGCTTAGTAGTTTAGAAACTACATTCAATTTCCTACAAATTATATTCTTACAACTTTTTGATATTAGGTTGATAACTAGTTCATTTTTTCACGCCAAGTTGACTAATCATGATTGTTTGATTTTTCATTGCCACTTAAGGGCATAGTTTGGCCCCTCATGATCCTGCACATACCCCTATATTAAATTAATTCAAACCTATAATCTCTTAGAATTGGGTGCAACTTCTTGGAATGTGTTAAATCACTTGATTTCAAGTACATGGATGTATATCTCTAAAAAATCAGTGTAATTCCACACATGAACCTCCTTAAAACCAATAAATAAATAACCCCAAGCACTAAGGAAAAAATTAAATACTTTGATGTACAATTAAATTAAGGAACTATTATACAATAATAATGTATTAAAAAGTTCATAATAAATTATTAAACATAAATATAGACATTATAAATGTGCAAGATGCTTATAAAAATAATATTCTAACCATTAGGTTAATTAATAGTACATAACTATCTTATAAGTTCAATATCAAAGCTACAAAAATAAATATGTAGTTATAGAAACTCTAAAGAATGACACTTCATAAACATTAAAACACCTATCTAGAATTTCCCTACACCATACACTCTTTATCTTAGCTAACTAAAAAGTGATCCACTTACTTTTATCAAATATTTTAAAGTAAAGAAAATTCATAATGGCTCTTTATCTTTGGACATATATAGAATACTCATTTGTCTACTCTTCTACTCATCCAAATATTCATCCTAACTCTTGTTTCTTGTTATTTGCAAAATCCTCTCATATAAAAATTATTTATCTCCATAACTTTAATATTTGGATTTATAAATGGCATGCCACTATTTTTTCCATCAACTTTTTTAATGACTTATGCATGATAATCATACAAATATAAAAATATTGAATATGAGCACATTATATCAAATTTCTTATGTAATTGAAGAATTACTAGAAAATTTCAAAGCTATATTGCATAGTCCACTTTTATTTTCCAACTTGTTATATTTTCCTTTAGAAAACATTATATTATTAAATTAAACATGACAATGTCTCTATTTTATATTCATGTCTTCTTTGATACATATATTTTTATTTTTGTACTATTCATTTTACCTAATATCTTCTCACTTATCCACATGATTCCTTCACATATTATGCATAATATTTATTGTTTATGGTTCTCTTCTATTATAATTATCAATTTTCTCAATTTAAAAAAGTTTCTTGGAATTACTTTGTGCATAATATCATTCCATGTTTATCTTCTCCTCTCATACCTATCATTCCAAATTTGGTTGATCCTCCCATGTCGACCATCCCTTTCCACATTCTTCAAAATGGGATTATTGTAGGATAAGGAGCATTCCACATAATCTAAGGAAACTTGAATAATTAGGGAAAACAAAATTTTTATCTAAGACTAGGACAAAACATCATGGAGGATAAGTTGGTGGTCTATCTAGCATGCCAAAATTTTCAACACTAGCATAAACTCCACTTTATTTGCTAGGAATTGTATGCATACAAAATTAAATATAAATGAAATGGCTGTCAAATTAAATTAATACAACACTCATAATTTCACATACAAACCTCAAATTGAGTATAATGTAATTTTTTTATCATAGTGATTTGGGTTCTCAATTCACCAACATAATACTATTAGTTTATGGATGAAAAAATAACATAATTTTGATGTAAAATTTGATCGTGATGATAGATGGGTGTGACTTCTAGACTTACTCTTAAATATTATAAAGGGTTAGGATTCACTCTAGAATCTTAGATCATATCCATAATATAGAGGATTAATCGGGAGATGTAATAATCATAGAAGAGTTACACGTCATTTTATTTTTTTATTAAATTGATAGTAATTTATCAACTCAATGTGACTAAGGAGTTAACAAGTCTAATTGATAAGTCAATATCCTACATCAAGGATTTTTTACAAGTAGTGGTTGTCGTTGCACCAAAAGATCAACTTGTTAATGCCCGATACAACCACTAGACTTATAGAAGACAAAGGAGGCAGTTAAGCCATGTTGAAAATGATGAGGGGGGCGTTCACTATTATGTCAAAAATCTCCCCCTCACCACTACCTGTGTAGATTCGAACCTATGACCAAGCTCTGATACTACTTGTTACAAGAAGTGGTTACTGTTGTACCAAAAGATCGACCTGTTAATGTCTAATACAACAACTAGACTTATAGAAGACACAAAAGACAGTTAAGCCATGTCATGAATCCCGATGGGGGATAACCATTATGCTAACAGGATTTAACTAAGCACGTGAGATAATTAAGGAGATTTTTCTATTTCCTGGGATCGTTAACTAGTTACATAAGATGTGTAAAGTAGATTTGATTGATGAGAGAGACTATGATTAATTGTTAGTGAAATTATTAGATGAGGCATTCAACTAGGTGATGTGGAATAAATTAATTTAATAGTTAGATAATTGAGTTATTGGGGTATGTGGTGGAAATTAATGTTAGGAACTAATGCATATATCCAATTACATTTATCTATTTCCTAAATAACCCATGAGATATAAGAATACGTATAAGCTTACATCAGAATCACCATAATGAAAAGATCAAATAGACAAGCCACAAGATAGCACAAGATTGTTGAACACACCCGAAGAAAAAAAAATAGTGTTGAATTAGTCTTTAACTATCTTAAAATTCTTCTTTAATTCAAAAAAATTAACTTTAATTAGCATCAATGAACTTGATAACACAATCAACACCAATGCACAAGAGAATACTATATTTGCATGGAAGATCCAACAAGGAAAAAATTATAGTAATAATATCTCACAATATATGAGTAATACTATAAAATGATCACTCTCAAACTTTTAATCAAGACTTATTATCTTTGGGAAAGATACAAATGAATTTCTTCCAAGATGATATATCTTTAAGCAAGATATAAATGACTTGTTTAAAACACTCACAATCGAAACACAAGATACATGAAAATTATTAGAATGAATAAGCCATCATCATACTAGTTTGTCTTAAGCAACCATTTGCCAATTAAACACCACAACTTCTACTAAACATTGAACTGCAACATCAATCTCACATCTTCCAGATCTCACATACACTCCACGCACTTTTCAACTAATTTGATCTTGTATTTATATTATCTAGATCAACATTGAACATGAATTAGGTTGCAGGCTAGAGAAAGGGACAAGGGGCGATCTCAACAAGTCATCCACAAAAACATAATTGTAGCGAAACTGGTCCTATCCATGTGAGATATAAGTCTAGCTCAACTGATAAGTTTAGGTCAAATTATGCTTGTCATAGAGGATAGGTTTTAAAAATGGCTATTATGCCCAATAAAAAATTAATTAAAAAAATTATTCAATAAAAAAATACAAAGAAATATTTTTATCAATCTTGATCAAGTGTTTCATAACATTTCCCAAAAGAATTAAAATAAATAGTTTCATTTAGGTCAAATTATGCCTTTCATATATGGGCTTGGTACGGTCCTAAAAATTGACTTTTAAAATTTGGTTTTTAGTAACACCTATTGGCGTATCTAATGCAGTGATGGTAAGTGATTTTTGGAGATATCATGATGTAGATTTGATTATAGAATGATCAAATATTATGTTGTCATTGATGTCAACTATTGACCTTGTTTTCTTAGTGTGTTTCCAAGCATAGTTATGGTGAATAAAGAGTTGCAGTGAATTTAAGTGGTTGCTATCCTTATGAGAGACTTAGGTGTGTCTCTAGATGTCTAATGCATGACCTCTACTGCTAAAGTGATCTTATGTAAAATTTGTGATCGTTTGAAGTATAACAGTGAAACTTCTAGAATAGTTAATGACAAATGATAGATGATTTGAATGTCTTGTCAAATCTTTGTTCTATCTTGTGGTGCGGTCACAAGATATAGTGATCAATAGTATATAGATGCTACAATTGTGAGAAAAACTAATTTGAGTGACTAGTGTGAGGGACAAGTGCCCTATGAGCATAGATGGAGTTGTTAATAGGTTAAAGTATTTGTGTTATTGAGAAACAATTGATAAATTCTGACCAATGATCATTGTTGAGGTTGTAGTAGAATCAATTGAGTTAGTCACAATCGGTAACGTGTCTTCTTGATTAGAGGTGATGATCTGACATTATATTATTTGATGCTAACATTTGGAGAAGATTCTAGAGGAAGTGTGTGTTTGGTCTAAACTTTTTTGACCCCTTGACACAAAATTCTATTTAAATCATTGTATTGGCCAACGTGGTCTTGGATATGTGTTTTGAACATTGAATTTTGTTTTGTGGCTCATTGGCTCTAAGAGAAATATTTGAATTTCAAATTTAGGGCTTGATTAAGGTGGTGGACTTAAAAGTTCAATATATATAATGGATGAAGTTGAAAGTTAAGTGGTGTTGATCATTTGTTGGTCAAGTGTGATTTGTGATCAAGCCAAGACAAAGTTAAGTGTTTTCATAATAGATTGTGTGCTTCGGTGGATGTAATCAAGCATAGGTAGTTCTATTATACATACCATTCTTTATTTTTTTCCCTAACAACTTTGCAGTAGGTTAAATCCCTTAACTGAGTATATCTTAATATATCTTTATTTTAAATCCTCTAATAAGGTGACACTTTGACAAGTGTTGAAATTCCTCTAACAAGGCTAATCCTAACAGGTTAAAGATCCTAAAAGGCCTAAGGAAAATCCCTTAATCATGTAGCACCTAACAGTGTTTTTGTAAGCTCCTAATAGGGTTAAGCTCCTCATAGGGTGTACTTCAGAAGATTATATCATTTAGTGGGTACTAATTCCCACTTTTGTTTACTCCTAATTTGGCTTTCCATAAGATAAATCTCTATGTATAGTGTTTCATTACTTTGTGGATGTAGTTGCATGCTTATGATTCTCATGTGTTGTAATTAAAATTAATCTTGTGAATGTTGTAATAAGGTTTAAAAGTTAGAAGAGTTTCATAATTAGTAGATTATTGATTCACCCGCCCCCTCCCCCCCCCCCCCCCCCCCCTCTCATTAATCTAATCTCTTAGGACTAATAATTTGTATCAAAGCTTTGGTCATCTTTTGTGCTGAATCTTAACAACTTGAGGTAAATATCTGAAGATGATGAGAAAGGAAGGTCCTAAATTCATAAGAGAGAACTACACAGTTTGGTGGGGTTGAATGAAGCTCTATCTTAAAGGTATGGGTGGTCATTATTGAGATCATGTGGCTAATAAGTACATACTATCCCTTCTAGAACCCTAACTGTAGATCAATTGATGGTTAGACAAGAACATACTGGTACTATGGAAGCTATTGTCAGTACTCTTTCAAATGTAGAGTTTATTGATATCAAAGACTTGGATATTTCTTTTGAGATGTGGGACAAGTTGAAGACCATATATGGTGGAGATACACATCTGCAGAAGGAAAAGGTTAACAATTTGAAAGGAAAGTATGATGACATGAGAATGCAAGAAAATAATAACATTGAACAATACAATGAGAGAATCAAAGACATTTTTTATGTTGTCTGAGGTCCTGGTCGTAATATTCCTAAGGAGGATGTGGTAAGAAAGTTTTTGATAACTTTATTTCCTCAGTATACTATTAGGGTTTAAGCTATATAAGAGCTCAAATCTCTAGGAACTTTTATTGTTACTCTTGATACATTAATAGGGAAATTAATTGCATTTAAATTAAGCAATTATGATAATAGTATGCCAAAAGTTGAAGTTTCTTTCAAGTCATCATTGACTCTTACACCATAAAGAAAAGGAAAGGATATATCTAATATTTCTTCAGCATGTTGCACTAATGTTTATGAATCTATCTTGTCTGAAGAAAGATAATAGGAGGAATTCGAAGCTTTACTTTCTAAAAGATTTCCTAGAGTGAAAGGTAAATATAAGGGTACATATTTCCTCTAGATGCCCTGACTATGACAGGAAGGAGAATCCAAGAAGATTCGAGGATAATAACAAGAAAGTATGTTACCTAGCTGAGGAAGGTGTTACCGATGACAAATCTGATGGGAGAGATGAAGAAGAAATTATTTTTATTACAGTAAAGGAAGAACCCTCTAAAGATGGTGAGAAAGAATTAGTTTCAAGCATGCATCATAGAGGAGATTGGATTATTGACATTGGATGCACTCGTCATATGACCGGTGATAGCAGAAATCTTTTCAAAATGGAGGAATCTGATGGAGGATCAGTAAAATTTGGTAATGATGCTCTTTGCTTGTTAAAAGGTAAATGATGTATTACTTTGAATGATAAGACAAATTATGATGATGACTATTAGATTTAAGGTTTGAAGTATAGCTTGTTAGGTGTTTCTCAGTTGAATAACAAAGGATATAGATTGGATTTCAATGAAGGTATATGGAGGATTATTGGAAAATTAGGAGAATTGATTGCTACTAGTGAACAAACTAAAGATAACTTGTTCCATTTGAATTATACAATTAAGAGTTGTCTAATCTCTAAGGTAGAAGATTTTTGGTAATGGCATAATAGGTTTTGTCATGTAAATTTTGATAACTTGGTCAAAGTAAGTAACATGAAGATAGTGAGAGGTTTTCCTAACCTAGTAAAACTAGACAATGTAATGTCTAAAGAATGTCCTCTTTTGAAGTTAACTAGCTCTAGTTTCATCAGTAAAAATTATTCTTCTAAAAGTATATTAGATCTAGTTCATACCCATTTGTGTGGTGTAATGAGAACTCAAAGTTACTATGGTGATAGATATTTCATGTTTCTTGTTAATGGCTATTCTAGAATGATGTGGGCTATATTTTTAAAGGACAAATATGAAGTTTTTCACATGTTTGAGATCTTCAAAGCCAGAGTACAAAATGAGATCGATAAGGCCCTGAAATGCCTTAGATCTTGTTAGAGGTAGTTAGAGTTTCCATTTTGAAGTGTCTAAGACCCTTGCTAGTTCATTATTTTGAAGTTCATTCAACGCGTTTCCTTGAGAGTCCTTCCCTGCAGTAATCCTTCAAGTGTTTAATGCCCTTCAAGTTTGTCAAGTTCAAATTCGGCCTTCCTTAGACGAACCTTTTTCAAGACTCATGTCTCACCTAAACCACTTCAAACCACTTTGAACTCTGGTTCAAAGTAGTTCGAAGCAGTTCAATGAATATTTTCTTTTCTAACAATTTTTTTCTATAGGTGGGCCCCGACCTACATCACCTTTTGGCGGTGAACCACTTCAAACCACTTTGAACTCCGGTTCAAAGTAGTTCAAAGAGGTTCAAAGATAGATTGTGGGCAGAGTCATAAGTGAAAGGATAGTTGATGGGACACATGACATAAGCTGATGGCGAAATGATGGTTAAGTTTTAAAGAGGGTTAGTTTTGATTTGACGGGAACAATGAAGCAAATCTCAAATAAAGTCTTGGGTGACGATTAATGAAATCGTTAGCATGAGTGGGAGATATCATTTGGGGAATGGTTAATAATGATAATAAAGATGGCGGATTTCAAGGACATCCTATTGCTGAGTCATCACTATTCACATCATTCAAAATTAATGTCCCCGACTAATGCTCATTAAAGTTGATTTTTTAGGGCATTAATCTTTCAAAATATAAACAACTCTGTAAGTCTTTCTTTCCTATTAGTTTTCTGCAGAGTCTCGACTATGGGAGAAGAATTTTTTCCGAGTCTGCGTAAAACAGGTAGCTCCTAAAGCTCTTCTCATTTCTTGTTGTTGTTTAATATATTGATTTGAGAGGGGGGGGGCACTTTTATTTTTATTCCTGAGGGAGATATGAGGTCCAGTAGGCATTTCTTCAAAAATGTCAAAAATATGCAATGTTGAGATCCCATTGTCTCAAACACAGACCTGTTAGGGATACCAGTAGAAAAAATGGCAATTGACCTCACAAGCCGTGCAATAGAAGATTATAGTTTAGAGTTCCTATCGAGTGGATTATTAGAAGCCATGACTTTTCCGTCGTTAGCTGTATGCCCAAAATTGGTTCAGCAATGTATTAACCGATATGATGTTAAATCTAAGTGCATTATGAATGCAGAAGGCCAAACCCTTGTGCCAGTCAATAGGGAGACTATTATGGTTATTTTTAAAATCCCAGAAGAGTCCCTCGTTAGTTTTACTCCCACCCAATCTCTATCTCAATACAGAGAGAACGTAGATAAAAACTAGAGTCATGTGGCTAGGAAGTGGACTCAAACCAATTACAAAGGCGAGTCTTGGTTACCTAAAGTTCTCACCAAATATCACATGAAACCTCTTATTCATGATGTGATAGTGTTGCTTCACCAGATTAAAGGTTTAGAACAGGTTCTTCTCTATTAGGAGTGGATGTTTCATTTTATAGAGATAGTCTTGGAAGGGGGGCAACACATTGATTGGGCGGAGATTATTGCTAGTTCCTTGAGGGACCAACTTAAACAAGCTCGGGCCATTAAGAAGGATTTCTTTATGTCCTCCTATTTGATATACTGCTTGGAATGCACACAAGATTTGTCTGCTATTCAACAAGTTCCTTGGAATGAAGATCTTTTAATTTATGAGTACTGTCCATTATTAAGAAAAGATAAAATTTTGGAAAATTATAGGAAGGTTCATGATGTTTTCCTGGGTAGATTATGTCATCAATTGGTAGGAGTCCCAAACCAAAGAGTTTCATTGGAGGCACAAAAACTGATTCAAGCCTATGGAAGTCTATTCATTTAGTTCCCACATTTCACCTACATCCAGGTTGGAGGCTTTGATGATGAGCTGCTCAGGCTCCAAAGGTTTGCTTTTGACTATTTTATTTTGGCAAAAGTTTGCAGGCAACTATTCGTGGTTATTAAAAATACCCTGCCTGAAGAAAAATGGCCTTCTATGTTCCCTATCAAGATTAACAACTTGACCTGTAATAATATGATGGACGCTTCGGTGATAGGAAGCAACTTGTTGAGTTTTCATTTGCAATTTTATGAATTAAGAAGGGATTTTGACAATAAGGGCTTTGCTAGATAGGTTCTAAGCCTAAGTAATTATCCTTCACCCAGTTCGCACCTTGAGGACCTATGGGAAGATCTTGGTGACAAGGAGGCAATCTGGAAAAGAGATCACTCCAGACTTGTAATTCCACAGATCAAAATGTTGCAATTAAATTTTGATATTAAGGTTGTAGAAGAGGACAGTTTCGAAGCTACAGGTTTAGAGGTTAGTAATGTAGAAGCAGGAAGTCCCCTTGACATAGATTGGAATAGGAAAGAAGAAGATGATATAAAGTTGAGGGCTCAAACCATTTTTGGGGTCACGAAAAATTGGTTAATAGAAAAGAAAAAGAAAGGAGCTCAGAACCCCCCTCTTGAAAAGCATAGTGTGGGATTAGCCTTAAAAAATGTGAAACATGCCCCATCTAATATATCTCATGTGGTTCCAAATGCAGGTAAAATTACATCCCCTAAGAAAAAGGCAATTCCTGGTAGGCATCCTACCACACCAAGATCAAGGCCTAGAACAAGATCAAAAAGGCATTGTCAAATGGCATCCTTGGGACCGAACTACCTGGATATCGAGATTAATGATGATGAAATTTTTTTTCCAATGGATCAATAGGAAAAGGTTCAAGAAATCCTTACCAGTGGCACAGATATTCCTCAAGCTGAGAATACTCCTCTAAAAACTCTTGAGAATCAGATGGTCACCGGTTCGGTTCCTCCCTGGTTAATTGAGTCAGTGAATAAGAGAAAAATTTATAAACCCATTTCACTTCCTGTGAAGGAGATCATCACTAAATATGCTACCCAAACCCCCAAAGCAAAAATAATGAAGAATGATGCTAGGCTCTCTACAAATCCATCTACTAGAAAGGTAACTACAAAAATAGCCACTTTCAGGCCCAAAGAGGGAATTCAGGAACCAGAGGCTGAAGACTTCAAAATCATGAAAATGGAGCTTGGTGTTCTAAACAGGGATTCTAGGGATCACCTATTTAAATTCTTAGTTGATCACATGCTTGGGCAGTCGCAAAAAGACGGATGGGAGAAACGCGAGTTGAAACAACTAGTCTCTACCATGGCTGAATTTCTTTCCTCACTCGTTGGTGATGGAGTACTGCCACTGGCCCAATCTTCCCAAGATTTTGATCTGAATTCAGTTGAAAGCCAAAGGTTAGTGAAATAGATGCAACAGGGGAGGGTTCTAATGGAGGTCATGAAATCTTGGATAAACAATGTTATAACTGAAGGGAGTGCTTTCATCCACGAGTTTATATCTACTTGTCTAGATGGAGAAGGATTACTCGGTGAGGTTCAAACCCTGGTTCCAAGTTGGGAAATAAAGGAAGAGAAATGTGCGGTGATTGTCATACAGGTTCAAGAAATAGAAACCTATGGTGTGACTCAATTCTTGGCTGAGAATCTGATGAAACTAGTGGACCCCTATATGCTATTTATCATGAAACAGAACTTCAGATGGAAAAATATGATGTTCAAGGCTGCGATCTCTCAAGTCAAGGAAATCAAGAAACAAGTGCTAGATATGCATGCAGATTCCCTCAAAGACATCAAAATAGTGAATCCCACAAGTATTCTACAAATTGACAAAGATAACAGAGATGCAGATTCCATGGTCAAAGTCTTTACAGACACCATGAATGCTCTCAAAGAAAATGAAGCGCCTATAGTTCAGGATTTCACCAGAATTGAAAATGTGGAATCTATGTTGCTATTGAATCAAGGTCAATTACCTAAGAAGGTGGAGAGGATCTAGGAGTTAAGGTGGGAAAATAATGTGACTTGGGTGAAGCTGACAGGTCTGAAGAATCTGCATTTCCAGCCAGCCTAGGAATTGGTGAACGTGTTTCAATCCTAGAAGCTCGTACAAACCGCCATGTCAGAAGGCCCTGGAGTGAGTTAGTAGTTTTTTAGATAGCATTTCCCTTTCTTTATGTTTTAAATGACACGTGATATAAAACTCCATTTTTAGTTATGTAACTAGTTTTAACAATTTTTTTGGTGTCCGAGAGGCCGAGTTTTTTTGGAGGCTCTCTCGGACTTGAAACTATTAATGTTGGAGCATTGGATAGTTAAAGGGTTAGAAAATATAGATAGGAAATAGATAGTTTCTTTTTGGAACTAGATAGTTAGTATAGTTTTTTAAAATTTTGAAACAACTGTGACTGATTTTTTATTAGACTTTGATCCAATCTTATATGAATATATGGATGCATGGTATGGTTTAGATCTTTGAATCAAAATCTAGAATGTATTGATTGCTTTGAAAGTTGATACATTTAAATCTATGCATATGTTATTTATATTTAGTCGCTTCTGATTTCTTTCTAGCTCGTCCTTCTTCAATTATTTTATAGGTTGTTTGTTTTAGAAGCAGTTAATAGACCTCAGTTTTCTTCATAGTTAAATTTAATCTTATGTTGATTCTGTAAATCACCTCGATACCCAAGAGTATTCAAGTGCTCCTTCTACACTTTCCGGTCAAAGGTGTATGAATTTACTTTTTGTTAACAATTCATTGAATATTATACAAGTTGTACCTTAAAAATACAGAGGGAAGCAATTTCTTATGCTTACCCAACTTTTGATGAATCATTTGTCTTCAAAAGTGTAGAGTCTTTATTCATTATTCATTTAAAAAGAGGAAGACAAATCTGTTCGCCAATAGATCTGATAGAGGAGGTGAGTTTACTTCACATGAATTTACTACATATTGTGAAGAATAGGGAGTTCAAAGATATTTGTAAGCTCCTGCGACACCTCAATAGAATGATATTGTTGAAAGAAGAAATAGGTATATCATTGATTGTGCTAGGACATTAATTATTCAAATGGGTGTTGCACAGATATTTTGGAGAGAAGCAGTGAGCACTGCGGTTTATACTTTAAATAGAGTTTCATTGGAAAAAGGTACTTGAACAAAAATCCCTATGATTTTTGGCATGTTCTTTCACCTTGTGTAAGTTATTTCAAAAATTTTAGAATCATATGATACATAAAGAGAGATTAAAACATAGGCAGGTTTGACCCAAGAAGTGAGTAGGGGATATTCTCTGAAGATCAGATCCTACAAATACTTGAAAAAGAGAAAAAATAAGATAGTGGAAAGTTCTAGTGTAAGAGTATATGAATTTTTTAACAAAAATGATGAATCCAACAAGAAGGAACTAGTAGAGTATCATGGGTTTGTATATGAACAACCAGTGGAGCAGGACACTACAGAACTGATGGAGAGACAGATCAATGAACAAGAACTAATATAAGTGGTTGAAGAAACTCCTAGAACCAAACCAATATTGCCAAGGTATGTAAAGTTGAATCATTCCCCTAATAAAATTATTGGTGACATAAATGAAGGTGTGTTAACAATAAGGAAGGTGAGAGAAGTTGCATGTTTTCTATCAGAATTTGAGCCTAAAATAGTGAAAGATGCATTGAAATATAAATATTTGGTGAAAGCTATGGAAGAAGAATTGGAGTAGATTGAGAAGAACAAAACGTAGATTTTAGTGCCCAGATCGATGGACAAGAATGTGATTGATACTAAGTGGATTTTTTATAAATAAGATGAATGAGTCGGGTGAAGTGGTAAAGAACAAAGAAAGATTGGTTTGCAAAGGATATGCACAAGAGGAAGGCTTGGACTATGGTGAAACATTTGCACTTATGGTCAGACTTGAAGGTGTAAGGATATTTCTTGCATATGTTGCTTATAAACGATTCAATGTATATCAAATGAATGTTAAGTCAACTTTTATTATTGGTGTTTTGGAAGAAGAGGTATACATTGAACAACCTGAAGGATTTGCTAATTCAGAAGGTAGGAACATGATATGTAAATTATAGAAATCTTTTGATGGGTTGAAATAAGCACCTAGGGTATCCAGTATGAGCGATTGCACTCATATTTGATTCAGATTGGTTTCAATAAGACAAGTGATAACAGTAATGTGTATTTGAAGACTGATAAAGATGAAAATTTTCTGATCATAGAAATATTTGTAGATGATATCATTTTGGGTGGCAAAAAAGAGATGAGAAGATGATTTTTAGATGAGATGAGGAAAGAATTCAAGATGTCTATGATCGGTGAGATTAAATTCTTCATTGTATTGTAGGTTCAATAGATGAAAGATGGTATCTATATAAGCTAGTCAAAATATGTGAGGGAAATACTGAAAACTTTTGGGTTAGAAGACTCAAAATCAGTTGGTACCCCTATGGTAACCAATTGAAACTTTTCAAAGGAATATGATTCTAAAGAGGTTGATGAGACACTTTATAGGTTTGTGATCGATAAGCTACAACATGTGGTACATAGTAGACCATACATAGCACAAGTAGTTGGATTAGTGGCTAGATTTTCTTATAATCCTAAGGAATCTCATTTACTTGTGGTAAAGAGAATATTTAAAGATATCTTAAGGGGACTAAAGACTATGGTCTCTAGTATGGACATAAAGGTGATTTCTCTTCAAATGTGTTTACTAATGCTGATTGGGTAGGTAATCTTGATGATCAAAAGAGCACAAGTGGATGTGCATTCTTTCTTGGAGATATGCTTATATCTTGGACTATCAAGAAGCATAATTATATATCTCAATCAATAACTAAAGCTGAGTATGTTGTTGTTGCAATTAATTATACATAGGTAGTGTGGAGATCAAAAAGATTCTAGAAGGAATTCAAGAGAAGGTAACTGAACTGGTGGTTATCTATTATGACAATACAAGTTCCATTAACATTGCAAAGAACTCGGTGATGTGCTCTAAGACTAATCATATAGCTATCAATTATTATTTTCTTAGAGAACAGGTATAGGAAAAAGAAGTGAGGTTGGAGTATGTGCCAACTAAGGAGTAGGTTGTTGATATTTTCACTAAACCATTTCCTAAGGATACATTTGATTATCTAAGAGGTAGGTTGGGGGTGATTGCCCTATCTGATTTGAATTAAAAGAAGATGCAATTGCACCAATCCAAGTGTTTCCATTGAATATATTTATGTTTGGATTGATGTTGTGGGGCTAATCCTTAGAATGAGAAGTCTATGTAGTAATTATTTTTGGTTAGTTGAGTATAGAAGTGTTGAACTACAACTAATTTGGAATTTGATTGAAGAATCTTTGATTACAAGATCACTAAGGAGTTGCTGATTAGATACGTAATATGATTAAATCAGTATTATGTTGTCATTGATGTCAACTAGTTTGACAACACTTATCTTGTAAGTTACTATACTGAGACATCTGAAGAAAGGTGAAAAAGATGAAGAACATAGAAATCTACATGAGGAAAGATGTACATGACAGATGAGGATAAGGAATACATTGAGTAACTTGCTGATGAGTCTATGACTTGATGATATTGACTTTATTATGTTTCATTTATCTATGATGAAGTATAGAGCTGAAAGACACAAAGCAGTGTTGTCGGTAAATGAAGCATTTCTAGTATACACCAACGGAGTGTAGTGTATATTGATCATAGTATTAACCAAGCAGTGTTCACCAATGCATTTCTTTGTTAACCGAGCGGGACAAAATGAATTAAATGATTATTTTAGCCGATAAGATTGATGATCTGGCAAGGGTATAACATTGAGGTAACGGATAATGTTTGTTACACAGATTGATAGCTGACAAAATTCAGGAAAGATCTAAAGGATGGGAATCAAATATATTATTGATACAAGTGTCGAGAGAGCAATTACCGACGGATAGTAAGTTGATATAGTATTGAATCTGAAGTGAAATATTGATCAGAAGGATTTTTATGGATTGAATATTGATCTTTAATCTACAATTGAAGTTGTGTTAAGGTAGATCATTTACTGTTACATATTTAACCATTGTATACAGTCAAAATCTCTTAACCGAGTGGACTCTGAAAGTCTTATGATGTATCATTCATAGAATGAACATTGTTATCCTATCAAGCCCATAGTGAATGCTGGTTGGATGATAACTTCTAGTCTACAATCCTCTAACAAGGTCACACCTAACAGTGTGTTTGTAAACCTTTAACAGGGTTGGGTCTTAACCGACCTCACTTCAGAAGAGTGAACAATTTTGGGTTACCGGTCCCAGGTGGTTTTTCCCTTTATAGGGCTTCCACATTAAATCTCTTATGTTATGTGTTGATTGTGATATTTTTTTGTTATCATTCTTTACATGTTACATGTTAGATTTGATCGGTAACTATTATAGTATTTGACTGGTAATCGGTAAAAGCACAGACAGTGAAAGTTTTATTGTTTACCAAGAAGAAAAAATTGAAGAAGTTGTTTTGAATTATACATTTTGTTTTGGGACACTGGATAATTGATTCACCCCCCTCTCAGTTATTCTAACAAGAAGAACAAATATTAGGTGTTTTTTGTGCCTTTTGAATTATTGTCAAAGGGGGAGAATGTGTATGATATAGAGGAAAAAATTTCAAAGTTCTAGAAGGGAAGTGTAGAAGAGAAAATTTCAATGAAAGGGGGAGTAATTGTAGAATAGGTGTGCATAATGTATCATGTTGGAGAGAGCAAGAGAGTGTTTCCATCAATGCCTAAGGGGGAGATTTTTGGCATATTTGATGCACTGATGGTAAGTGATTTTTGGATATGTCATGATGTAGATTTGATTACAAGATGATTAGATATTATGTTATCATTGATGTCAAGTATTGACTTTGTGTTCTCAATGTGTTTCCAAGAATAGTTGTGATGAATGAAAGGTTACAGTGAATTTTAGTGGTTTATGTCCTTATGAGAGACTTAGGTGCATCTCTCGATGTCTAATGCATGAACGCTACTAATGAAGTGATCTTATGTAAAAGTTGTGATCGGTTGAAGTATAACAGTGCAACTGCTTAAACAATTAATGATGAGTGATAGATGATTTGAATGAATTGTCAAATATTTGTTGTATCTTGTGGCACAATCAAAGGATGTGGTTATCAAAAGTATTCAGATGCTACAATTGTTAGTGCAACATCTAATTCAAGTGACTGGTGTGCAGGATAGGTGACCGGTGAGCAGAGACAGGGTTGTTAACAAGTTAAAGTGTTTGTGTTCTTGAGTAATAGTTGATAAATCTTTGATTTGTGATCAGTGTTGAGGTTGCAGTGGAATTGGATGATTTAGTCATGATCTAGTGATGTATCTTCATGATTTTAGGTGATGATATAACATCACATTATTCAATGCTAATGTGTGGAGAAGATTCTAGAGGAAGCATGTGTTTGGTCAAAATGTGTTTGACCCCTTGACACAAACTTCTATGTAAATCATTTTATTGGCCGATGTGGTCTTAGATATGTGTTTTGTATATTAAAAAAAAAATTATGGCTTGCTAGATCTGAGTGCGTTATATTTGAATTTCAAATTTAGGGCTTGATTAAGGTAGTGGACTTAAAAGTTTGATATATATAATGGATCAAGTTAGAGAAGAGTTAAGTGTGCTTGGAAGAGATTGTGTGCTTCAGTGGATCTGATCAAGAAGAGGTAGTTCTATTCTACATATCATTCTTTATGTTGTTCCCTAAAAGTTGTAGCAGGTTAAATCCCTTAACCAAGTATATCTTAATAGATCTTTATTATAGATCCTCTAACAAGGTGACATTTTGACAAGTGTTCAAATTCCTCTAACAAGGTTACTCCTAATAGGGTAAAGGTCCTAATGGGCCTAAGGAAAATCCCTTAATTGGGTAGCACCTAACAGTGTTGTTGTAAACTCCCAATAGTGTTAAGCTCCTCATAGGGTATACTTCAAAAGAGTACATCTTTAGTGGGTACTAATTTCCACCATGGTTTTCTCCTGACTGGGGTTTCCACAAGATAAATATTTGTGTCAAGTGTTTCATTACTTGTTGGATGTAGTTACATGTTTACGATTCTGATGTGTTACAATTAAGATTATTCTTGTGAATTATGTAATAAGGTTTAAAAGTTAGAAGTGCATAATTGGTAGATTACTAATTCATCTCCCTATCAGTAATATGATCTCTTAGGACTAACAACACCTATTGAAAATGGAATTATATCATTTGGGTATTCAAATAAATTACATATTTGGAAAGTAGACTTGGAGTAATATAATTTATAGTACTAACTTTTTTTGAGATTCAATCTCTAAGTGCTTCAAATATTTAGGTCAAATGGGATGAATTTGAAAAAAATAGGAGAAATCGTTCCACTTTTTTCCCAAAAAGTGGACTCATCTTCTTGTCGGCACCCTAAGATCATTTATTTTTTGTGCAAAAATTTGATATTGCACACATTATGTTCAGTCCACATATTGTATTATGTTTTTATACTATGTTTGAACTATTAGCTATGCATTTATATAAATAGATGCATTAGCATTTATCCCCATGAATTGCATTTTTTAACCATCTAAACCTTTTTCAACAAATCCATTTTGTGCATTTTGTGCATATCCTACAACCACAACATTTCATGAAACCACATCTCTTCAATGGATTTTATCAAACAGTTTACATGCCTTGTCTATCCTCCACATTTTTCATACATGTCTACTAGAGCACTTGTAGTTCTACAACATTTTAAGAAGCTCCTATGTCCTTTATGGTTTGATGGATGTATATATATTGGTCCAAACCTAATATTTTAGCACAAGAAAGGAGGATATTTTAGAAAAGGTATAGAAATACAAACATTGCAAAGGAATTAAATGGGCATGCTTGCCACAATAGAACCAAATGTTACTTTCAAAGTGGGTTGATAGATATTTCCAATTAATCTTAACAACCATATAAAATCTCCAACCAAGAATTGCAATTCAAGAGTCAAGAATGAGAAAAAAAATGGGAAGTCTACACAAGCTATAATATCTAGAACACCAAGACCATGCTAATATGTGGAAGTCAAAATAAACAACTTTCATGCATAAGGTAAATGTGAGTTGCATTCAATGGACTACTTCTAAGAAGAAAACCCAAAAAGTGGGAAAACAAAATTAGAAAATAAACAGGACAAATTGATCTCTTTACATCAAAATGGAAGCAATTTCATTATTCTGAAAGCTTTCAAAGTCATGCCCAAGAAAAAAGACAGACCAAATGAGAGTGACCATAGGCCAAGCTTAAATAAATAGTTTGTCTAGTTGGGTTGAGTTATACCTGCCCTTCTGGAGTACAAATATGTAGATATGTTTATTTTCTTCTAGCTATAAAATAGCTTATTTTTTACTTATAAAAATAAAATGATAACATCCAATACTTTTCTCTAATACCCAAGATAGTGCTTTATTATTGGATTTGTCTATATGTTGTAATTTTTGGTTTTCAAATCTAAATTGAAAAATAGTTTATATTTTTCTAATGCACGTAGATATGTCTCCAACAATTCCTCATCACATTCCTTTTTTAGACTTGGTGCTGAAAGTGAATGTCAGAAAAGAAGAGAAGAAATACTTTTGCACATCCTAACCTTTTTGTTCATAGCATTTAAATATGTCATCTAAATCTGATTTCTATTTATAGAATGTAATCTATGGTGCTAACTTGTTTCACATTTTCTAACTTTCCAGGTTTTTAAAAGCATAACAATCATGAAATTTAAAACTTATGGTTGACTAAAAAAGATCAATGATGAAAAAATATTGGAAAAAAGAAATTCATTTTGTTTTAATCTTATGAAAAACACAAAAATGAATCACCTTATCAATTGTGTACTGATGAAGGACATGTAATTGATTTTGTACACGTCTACTTTTTATATTTGATGTAGGAGCATCCAGGGTGTAAGAGAAGTCTTACATCACCCAAAAATATCGTCTAGTTTTTCAATAAGGGCTATTTTGGGGCAAGGTTACTATTTTTGTCAAGTTTTCTATTTTTATTAAGTTTTATGTTTGAGCATGAATTGTTCTAATTACGTCCCTTGAGGTTCATTTTAGATATATAAGCCCGACAATAAATTTTTGTGGCAAGATCAAGTCCATTTTTCAAGATATTGGTTTTCTATTTTGGCAGGGTTGAATGAAAACTTTTAACTCAATTTTAAAGGCCTTAGAGGCTCTAGAAGGGGTCAAAACTTTTTCGGGATAGTGATACAAAACCATAGCAATAGACAACTTTGAGAGGTTTCCCAAAAGTGGTTATAATAGAGAATCAAGTACACAATTCAAAAGTTATGGCTTGTGGAATTTGTGCCATCAAGACTCAAGTTTTTATATAAAAAAGAAGACAGAAAAATCACTTAGGAAAGAAATTGAACCATTGGGCACCAAAATGGGAAAGCTTCAGTTTATAGAATATTCTAAGGCGGTTATTGGTTCTACATATATAGAGATGAAGTTGGGTTTTGGGTTTAGTTCTAGAAGGGTAGTTTGTGGGTCTGTCTTATAAAGTATTGTAATAAAAATACCCATGTGGTTGTAGCATGCTATTTTCTTAATATTATAATTTCATTTTATTGGAGATAATAGAAACCAAGTGTTTTTATTCTTGAAATTGTTTGTTTCTTGCAATTTTCTATTTATTCCCCTATTGTATTTTTTGTCTTTGGATTGGTAAGGGGGGTACCCTTCATCAAGTGGTATCAAAGAAGAATTTTATGAGTGTGTATACAGATCACCAAATGTGAGCCAATTTTCATCAAGACTATGGTTGTGGTTTTGAGAGACAAGTGCAAAAAATGCCTCCATGAAGGAATGGTGGTGGAAGAGTTACAACATGATAGAAGAGGGTTTTAGGACTCCCCAAAGACAAGTGTAAGAACTAAAAGGTAAGATACATAAAGGATCTAATTTTAGGGAAAGAGATGAATGTAGGGATAAATTTTAAGAAGGATAGTTTGAAGAATAAAAAGAAGCGACTAGGAATCCTGATATGGCTAGCTTTCTTAGGGCCATTGCCAAGATTGAAAAGAGACCAAAGATTTAACTTTCCCCATTTTTTGGAAATATGAATCCAAAAAAGTTGATTAATCAGATCAATGATATGGAAGATTACTTTGAGTATGAATCAGTAGAAGATCCTGACAGGGTTAAATTCACAAAGGCCAAGTTGAAAGGTCATGCCAAAATTTGGTGGAAAGAAGTTTAGTTGGAGAGAAATAGAAGAGGGAAGGGGAAGATAAAAATAAGGAATTAGATGGTGGACAAATTGAAAAGATGGTTCATTCATATTGACTATGAGCCTGATTTATTGAAGAAAATGTAAGGGTTAAAGCAAGTAGGAAAATCTATCCAAGAGTATACAGAATAATTCTATCAAGTCCTTATCGAAATGGGTCATTCTGAAGCCAACAAGGATAAGGTTGCCTGATACATAAATGGATTGAGGCCAAGTATTAAAAAGAGTTGATAATAGTAAGAATCTCTACCATTGAATATGCATATTGATTTTCTTTGAAGGTACAATAAAAATTCAACAAGAATTTTGAGAGAAAGAAAAATGGAAGAGGTTGTGGTGGAAATCCTAGTGGATTGTCTTATAGAGGCCAAAATTAAGATAAGAAGAAAAATGGTGACTCTAATAGAAATCAAAATCAAAATCAAAAGTTAAATAATTCCTATCATCCTTGTAATAAAAATAATAGAGATCAAAGAGGAACATGATTCAGGATGAGGACCAAGAAGAGGAGGTTTTCATGGAATGTGTTTCTAGTGCAGAGAAGCACATGAAACTTATGAGTGTCTCCACCATTAAGGGAGGACAAATAGGAGACTAGGTGACAATGCACAAGTTGCACATGTAGATGAGAGTGTTGAGTCATCACACTCCAAAGATTTTGAAACAATAGAGGTCCTTGTTACTAGAAGAAACTTTCTAATGGTGAGAAGGCACCTATTCATAGGAATAATTTGTTTTGCACAAGATTTAAGTGTAATAGTAAAGTATCCAATGTCATTATTGACTATTGGTGGTAATGATAACCTTTTTTTAGATGATCTGGATAATAAATTAAAGTTAGAGAGAAGGAAGTGTTTGAATCTCTACCATATTTCTTGGTTGTAGGACCACAAGGCTTTGGTCAATGAACAATGTCTAATAAAGTTCAAAATTAGAGACTATTATGATGATGTATTACATGAAATTATGCCTATGGATATTTTCCATCTGTTGTTATGGAGACCATGGAAATTTGATCATCATGCAGTACATGATATGTATGAAAATATCATTTCTTTGAAAAAGGATGAAGTTTGACACAAGTTGAAGCCATTTAAGAAAACTATGGAAAAGGTATGTAATAATGAAAGAATATGTTTAGTTGATGGAAGGAAGTTTCTAAAAAGCAAGAAGCATGAGCATGTGTTTTGTTTTAATTCCAAATGTTGATAAAGAGGAAGTAGAAGATGTACATGTGGAAGTTGAAAATTTGTTGGATTAGTTTCAAGATAGTGTATGTAATAATGTACTTGATGGATTGTCACCAATAAGAAATATTATTCATCAAATGGACTTGATTCCTGGAGTCAATTTACTAAATAAGGTAGCCCATAGAATGACTCCATGAAAGACTGAAGACAAGTGCAAGAGTTTTTGTAGAAGGGGTTGATTCGAGAGTGTTTGTAGTACTAACACAAAATAAAAATGGAGAATGGAGGATATGTACAAATTCTCAGACTATCAATAAATTACTATAAAGTATAGCTTTCCCTTGCTAAGTACGGATGATATTAAGGATTGTTTAAGTTGAGTTTTTCATAAGTTTTAAAAAGATAGATCTAAAGAGTGAATATCACCAAGTCAAGATTAGAGAAGGAGATGAATGGAAAATAGCCTTCAAAAGAAAGGAGGGCTTGTATGAGTTGTTAGTCATTCCCTTTGGGCTAACCAATGCATTGAGCCCATTCATACAACTCATGAACAAGGATTTGAAAGAATTTTAGAGAAATTTTGTATTGTTTACCTAGATGATATTTTGATCTTTAGTAAGACATTAGAAGAGCATATAATGCATATTCATAGGGTCTTTGAGAAGTTAAGGTGAGAAAAATTGTTGGTCAACCTAAAGAAGTATAGTTTTATGAAGGAGTTAGTGTGCAGGTATGATTTTTTGTCTCAGTAGATGGTCTTAAAATGGACATGGAGAAAGTGAAGGTTATCCTTGAATGGCATACTCTAAGGAATGCTATTGAGGTAAGATATTTTCATGGTTTGGCTATATTTTATAGAATATTTATCAGAAAAATTAGTAGTATATGTGGAATCTTAACTGAAATAGTGAGAGGGAATAGAAAAGAGTTTAAGTGGACTACAAGAGTAGCACACATTTTTTATTTTTATTTTAAAAAAGGGTTATAGAACAACCTATTTTGGCACTTCCATATTTTAATAAGGTATTTCAAGTAGAGTTTGATGCTAGTAGCAATATCATTCGAGCCGTTTGAGTTAGGAAGGTAAACTCATTTCTTATTTTAGTAAGAAGTTGAACGATGGAAAAAGAAAGTATTCTATTTATGATCAAGATTTTTATGCTATAGTTCAGGCATTGAGGAAGTGGAGACATTATCTTTTTTTAATAGCCAAGGAGATTTGAATCAAATGAATTTAAAATGGGTTGAGTTTTTCAAGATTTACACTTTTTTGTAAGCATAAGAGTGGAAAGTCCAAGAGGGTTGTAGATTCCTAGAGAAGGAGGCATATTTTTTTGGTAAAGATGTATATTGACATTGTTGGGTTCCAAGTGTGTTGCCTGACTTTAAGTCATCCATTTTTTTTGGCAATATTGGTCATATCAACTCAGTCTAGTCAATCTTGAGTCTAGGTCTAAGTCATTATAGGTAGGTAATCTTTGCCAGATTTCCCTTTATTTTCCTTTTTGTTCTAAGCCGGGTGGGATGTTTTCATGGTCTCATTGATTGGGTAGGTTGTAGCACCCAATCTGGCAAAGGTTATGATCTTTCAATTAATGATCTTTTCAGCAGAAGAATGGTTGGTGATTATGGTTTCCAGGCATTCAGAAAGTCTCAAAAGAAAGTTCTTCATATGACAACATTGACAAAGGTGGCATTGACATGGTGTCCATTGATTGATTCAGTTTTAAAGGAGTAGAATATGGACAGTTAAAGATTGAACCACATCTCAAATTGTTTACAGCTTTGGGCAAGTTTCAAATAGTGGTAGTTTGGAAAGAAATCTTCTATTGTTATAAGGTTATGGATTCAATTTTCTGAGGATCTTTGATTAAAGAAATCACTCTGAGAAGATGAACTAATGACAGCATTGCATTACTATGAAGATAAGAGAAGATGTGATTATATGTGTTTTCATCATATAATCGTGCCAGTCCCATATTAAATCTCATCAAGCCATAAAAATAAACTCTGATGATAAAGAAAGCAGTGGCGTCTCATGCTATGTAATGGATGAATTTCATAACGGTGATCAGTTTGAAGACAAATATGTTATCATTTGTTTGTGTGAATAATTTTCAAATGTCTTCAGGCTCGGTTAGCACATTATTATGTAGCATGCTATGTGCATATGGTGTATTTATATGCTCTTGGGCCTATTGTTATATGTAACACCACTCATAAAAATGAGGACAGTTATCTAAAGTTTTTGAATGAACCATGGTACACGATGAAATGAATAAACTCGGGCCTCCTTCTAAGTTCAGTTAAAGCCGAACATTACCTTGTAATGCATTTGTAATAGGCGGGAAAAGTGTGGTGCTTTCCATCATATGAAAGTATAGGTCAAAGCTTCGAGTCATCACGATCTCACTGCAAAAAATGGCAAGTGATTTGGTTCAAAAATGACAAAGTCACAAGCCGACGGGATTAAATTTTTTAATAAAGCACGTGTTCTAAGTTGAGGGACCCACATACATAGGAGTGACGGGTGAAAGTGCTTCTCTTCAAAGTGGTTGCATGATCGCAAGAAATAAAATAATACCTTGCGATCATGTGAAATGCGAAATGGGAGCCCGAGTAGTGGTGAAAAGTCAATGACAAGACAATGGAAGCCCTGCGGTCTCCAGATCTACGGTTCCCGCTAGATCGCATGACTGAGAAACCGGTCTTGTGATCATGCGAGATGTAGCCACGTGGACTCCTCAATAGATGCGGGCCCGGTTCATATTTTTACTTTGGTCAGAATCGACAGTAGTTTCTTTGCCGCTATAATGTGGGAGATTCTTTGCGATCATACGAGATGAAGACACATGTCTCTCGATGGGTTCAGAAGAATTGTTTGCGGCAAAAAAGTTTAAAGATCCTTGATCGATGGTCCCCGCCATCCCATTTTGGTACCAGAGATTCATAGAGGGATAGTGGGATTCCTCCACGTAGCACGGTGGGGTCAGGGAAAGTTGTCCAAAAGCTTATGAGATGCTCGATCTACGGCTTCCATATTTCCAGGATGATAGGGAAGATTCTAAGCAGTCGCATGATTGCAAGAAATAAAATAATCCCTTGTGATCATGCGAGATGAAGACACGTGTCTCACGGTGGGTCCAAAGGTATCCATACAAGGCGGCTCTCAAAAAGTAGATCAACGGCTCTCACTTTGCCGATAAAGTATGGGGGATTCTTTGAGGGAAAGTGGGATTGATCCACGTGGATCAACGCCCGAGCTTGACATTAAAGAAAAGGTTATTGTTAAAAATATTTATATAGAATGAAGACATTGGAGAATGTTTGTAGTGTTGTGATGAACAGTTTTCTATTTGGTTCGACTGAAGACTGTTCAGCTTTCCTCCTCAGATAAATGAAAGGATAGGATTGAGTTGATTTATATTCCTCATTCGCAGTTGTTTGTCTATTGACTCTTTGTATTCTAGGAAGTGGGAAGATCATGAGTTCTTACGAACTCTATGGGTTGTAAAGAAATTCTATAAATATTGTAATAAACTCAGTATATGGGTTGGCAAATTGTTGGCATGAAGAAAGGTTGCAGAGACAATCATACTTGGTGTCAATGCTTTACTGTCCAGGTGCTTCCTATTTCTGCATATAGTCAGAGAGCTAGAGTGGAGGAGAGAGCATGTTTAATTTCTTTATTTTCATTCATGCATTGAGATTAATGTTCAGTCTTTGTAATAGATTTGGCTTTAGTTTGCAAGCAAATATGATAAGAGTATTGTGTTTGTGTGTTTGAAACAAGGAAAGGTTTTGTTATGAATTAGAGTATTTGGGCAACACTTTTCTGATTACTTTCAATCGGAGTATTGTTATGATCAGTTTTGAGCACTGTCCTGTATTCTTAGTCAAATGGTGATTGGGTGGTAGATCAGAGTACTATCATTTGATCCTTTTGCAAAGATTTAGATGTTTAATCTTCTCATATCATTGCATTTGCATAACTAACAGCATTCTTGCATCACCAATGTTGGGAAGTCATAGGATGTGTGAGTTCCTAAAATTGGATAGGATTAGAATCTAAAATCTACCTAAGTTAGTCCTGGATAGGATTAGCTTGGTTTTGCCTCTGTTGTTCTCTGGTTAAGAACATACCCCGCAGTAGGAATTAGGAATAAAACATAATTCATTGAATATCATTTATATAGGGAGTTGTACCTCAATTCAAAGGGAAACTAGATATTCTCAGAAACGGTTTCCCAACTATTGTGTAAAGTTGTTCTTCTTATAAAATTGGGCAAATAGAAAGAGGATAGGAAGAAGGACAATCTGTTTACCAATAGATTTTTGGCAACTCTACTAGGGACTTGGAAAAGAAGATCGGTGCTAAAGATTGTTTTCTTAGTTTATTTATCTCTGTTAGAGATTGGCGACTTTGTGTATTTAAAAGAATTCTATTTCCTATCAGAGTTTGAAGGATTTGAAATTTCTTATCATTCAGGTTCCCAGCTTGTGTTTTTGGCAACCAAGAGGAAGAACATATTAATTTTTCAAGCTGCATTATTAATTTTCTCTATGATTCAAAGATTGGCGACTCCATTGTAAAAAGATCATGCCTATTAAAATAGATTTTTGGAGAACTAGCTGGAGAGTTGGTTGCTCATGATCAAGGTAACATCATTATCTTTCCATAAATTTGATTCAAATTTCTTTCACTTTATTGTAATTAGACATGGTTGCACCTTGGGCGGTTGCTACTGGGCCACTTAATTTTGCAGCTTACCATCCTCTTCCTTCCGGTTCTAGAAAGAATATACCTAAATTCTCAGGAGATGGAAAAGTTACTACCGATGAACATATAAGAAAATTCTTCACAGCTATAAATGTTTTAGGTGTTAATCATGAGGATGTTGCAGTCCGGTTATTCGTTGAAACTCTTACTGAGGTGGCTGCAGACTGGTTCTATCATTTGGCCGATGGATCCATCACTAATTGGGATACCATGAGAGCAGCCTTTGAAGATCATTTCAAGATTGTTGAGGATGATTTGATGACTCAACTAACATCAGCAAAGAAGTTATCTTCTACAAGTATGAGAGATTTTGTTGCAAATTTCAATAAGATCATTCATAGAATTCCAGCAGCAAATAGACCTACAGCACACAATCTGAAAACATTCTTTATCAGTGCTATGCCTCCTGACATAGGCTTTGAATTGAGAAGATCCAGACCTGCAGATTTGGAGGCAGCTCAAAGAATTGTTGTAGAATTGGAGGATGACATGATTACTGCAGGTATATGGAGTCATGAATTTCATAATGAAGTTAGCATTAGTGAATCTAATTCACAGGAAGAGTTGATTCAGAAATTGTCTAATGAGCTGATTGCTTTGAAAAGATAACTCCCAAACTTCACTAATTCATATCAAAGAAGTTTTTCAGAGCAGGCTAGTGAATGCATTAATGAACCTTTGCAAAGATTAGCAATTTGCAATAAGACTGAGTCATTCTCCAATGGCAACTTTGGGAATTTATTTTTAGATTATGAATCAAACTCAGAGAAACAAGATGCAAAGGGTTCGAAAGCACAACTTTCAGAAAATGAAGGCATCCTTTTCAGTGATAAAGAATTGGTAAGAATAGTAGATAAAGATTTTTCTTTCATGCCTACATTTACTTCTGATCTAAAAAGTTTCAGATTTGAAGAAAATAAGGATAAACTTTTGCATGAAGTTTCTGTTGAAAATAATCAGATAGATAATACATCTCTAGAACATGAAAAGTTGAATTTTGGCAAAACTAATTTTCAAGTTGCAAAAGTTGATGGTGATCCTGTTTGCCTTGAAGAAAATATTAATCCTCTTAATGAATTTAGTATTGAAAAGAAAGTGAAATCTGAAAATACAGTTGAGGAGATTACAAGCAAAATTGAAATAGAAGTAAATGGGGATGCATTTTTCAGCTCTGATTCAAAATCAGAAGTTATTTTTGATAGTGTTTGCAAACAGTATGATGATATTTCTCTTCTAAAAAATTTGCAATGTTCTGATTTTGCTAGTCCCGATTTAAAAGATGATATCTCTACTAAGGATAATGATAGAGCAAATGGAGATGATATTGCTGAAAAAGATGAAATGAATTATATTCCAGTAAAACATCCAGAATATGTTGAATATTTTCTTCCATCACAGAAGTTTCAGTATGCAAGAAAGGATGTACATGGAAGCATTGATGAATCAGAAATCTATAATGAGGCATGGCTATTTGGAAAGGTCTTGTGGGTCATCATGTTGCAAGAGGCTTTGGGGCTTAAGTTCAATAGTGAAGGAGCAGCTAGAGGTTATCAATGCTGCTTCAAATTGGTGGAGCATCTTCCTCTATCCAGGAAAGGTTCATATTTCACTCTTCCTGTAAATGGTCACATTTGAATCTTTCCTTGCTTTTGGTCATGCTGGTGAGGTCTCCTCACCTTTTGTAAATAAGTTTTCTTTCCAATTTTGGTGTGTCTAGTGTAGTCTTTTCTTGCTTAGTTAGTTGCAGTTGTTTTCTCTTGCTTTGTTTCAGTCTACCCTACTCCCCTCCACCCTCCCTATATGCATTTTCTCATTGTTCTCTTTGGTCTAGACTCCGCAACCCAATGGATAAGGCACTTACCTAACCAGAGATGCTGGATTCTCTATGCACTTTGCAGTACATATTCCCCAGTCAGAGCCAACTATTGCCTGACTTTAAGTCACCCATTTTTTTTTGGCAATATTGGTCATATCAAGTCAGTCTAGTCAATCTTGAGTCTAGGTCTAAGTCGTTATAGGTAGGTAATCTTTTCCAGATTTCCCTTCATTTGCCTTTTTGTTCTAAGTCGGGTGGGATGTTTTCATGGTCTCATTGATTGGGTAGGTTGTAGCACCCAATCTAGCAAAGGTTATGATCTTTCAATTAATGATCTTTTTAGCAGAAGAATGGTTGGTGATTATGGTTTCCAGGCATTTAGAAAGTCTCAAAAGAAAGTTCTTCATATGACAACATTGACAAAGGTGGCATTGACATGGTGTCCATTGATTGATCCAGTTTTAAAGGAGCAGAATATGGACAGTTAAAGATTGAACCACATCTCAAATTGTTTACAGCTTTGGGTAAGTTTCAAAGAGTGGTACTTTGGAAAGAAACCTTCTATTGTTATAAGGTTATGGATTGAGTCATCATGATCTCACTGCAAAAAATGGCAAGTGATTTGGTTCAAAAATGACAAAGTCACAAGTTGACGGGATTAAAAAGTTTAATAAAGCACGTGTTCTAAGTTGAGGGACCCACATACATAGGAGTGATGGGTGAAAGTGCTTCTCTTCAAAGTGGTCGCATGATCGCAAGAAATAAAATAATACCTTGTGATCATGCGACAATGTGAAATGGGAGCCCGAGTAGTGGTGAAAAGTCAACGACAAGACAGTGGAAGCCCTGCGGTCTCCAGATCTACGGTTCCCTCAAGATCGCATGACTGAGAAATTGGTCTTGCGATCATGCGAGATGCAGCCACGTGGACTCCTCAGCAGATGCGGGCTCAGTTCATATTTTTACTTTGGTTAGAATTGACGGTAGTCACTTTGCCGCTATGATGTGGGAGATTCTTTGCGATCATGCAAGATGAAGACACATGTCTCTCTGTGGGTTCGGAAGAATTGTTTGCGGCAGAAAAGTTTAAAGATCCTCAATCGACGGTCCCCGCCATCCCATTTTGGTATCAGAGATTCATAGAGGGATAGCGGGACTCCTCCACGTAGCACGGTGGGGTCGAAGAAAGTTGTCCAAAAAGCTTATGAGATGCTCGATCTACAGCTTCCATTTTGCCGGGATGATAGGGAAGATTCTAAGCGGTCGCATGATCGCAAGAAATAAAATAATCCCTTGCAATCATGTGAGATGAAGACACGTGTCTCACGGTGGGTCCAAAGGTATCCATACAAGGCGGCTCTCAAAAAGTAGATCAATGACTCTCGCTTTGCCAATAAAGTATGGGGGATGCTTTGAGGGAAAGTGGGATTGATCCACGTGGATCAACACCCAAGCTGGACATTAAAGAAAAGGTTATTGTTAAAAAGGTTTATATAGAATGAAGACATTGGAGAACGTTTGTAGTTTTGTGATGAACAGTTTGCTATTTGGTTCGACTGAAGACTATTCAGCTTTCCTCCTCAGATAAATGAAAGGATAGGATTGAGTTGATTTATATTCCTCATATATTTTCACAGTTGTTTGTCTATTGACTCTTTGTATTCCAGGAAGTGGGAAGATCATGAGTTCTTATGAACTCTATGGGTTGTAAAGAAATTCTATAAATACTGTAATAAACTCAGTATATGGGTCAGCAAATTGTTGGCATGAAGAAAGGTTGCAGAGACAATCATACTTGGTGTCAATGCTTTATTGTCCAAGTGCTTCCTATTTCTGCATACAGTCAGAGAGCTGGAGTGGAGGAGAGAGCATGTTTAATTTCTGTATTTTCATTCATGCATTGAGATTAATATTCAGTCTTTGTAATAGATTTGGCTTTAGTTTGCAAGCAAATATGATAAGAGTATTGTGTTTGTGTGTTTGAAAAAAGGAAAGGTTTTTTTATGAATCAGAGTATTTGGGCAACACTTTTCTGATTACTTTCAATTGGAGTATTGTTATGATCAGTTTTGAGCACTGTCCTGTATTCTTAGTCAAATGGTGATTGGGTGGTAGATCAAAGTACTGTCATTTGATCCTATTGCAAAGATTTGGATGTTTAATCTTCTCATATCATTGCATTTGCATAACTAACAGCATTCTTGCATCACCAATGTTGGGAAGTCATAGGATGTGTGAGTTCCTGAAATTGGATAGGATTAGAATCTAAAATCTACCTGAGTTAGTCCTAGATAGGATTAGCTTGGCTTTGCCTCTGTTTTTCTCTGGTTAAGAACATACCCTACAGTAGGAATTAGGAATAAAACATAATTCATTGAATATCATTTATATAGGGAGTTGTACCTCAATTCAGAGGGAAACTAGATATTCTCAGAAACGGTTTCCCAACTATTGTGTAAAGTTGTTCTTCTTATAAAATTGGGCAAATAGAAAGAGGATAGGAAGAAGGATAATCTTTTTACCAACAAAGTGCTAAAGAGATTTTATTATAAGGATCTTAATTTTGGTGCTCAGCCTAGAGAGCTTTCATAGAACCTATTACTCTAGACAGGACCATATGGGTTGATTTTATAATCCAAGATGCTATGTTATTCAAATGTATCCAATTATACATTCCAAATATTTCCAAGAGGGAGAATCTAATTAAAGATAAGATTAGTGAAGGACTGGATGGACACTTTGGTCAAGATAAAACTATTTCTATAGTCAATGAGAATTATTATTGGCCATAGTTACAACAAGATGTTAATAATTTTGTGCAAAGTTATAGAATATGTTAGATGGAAAAAGGAAACAAGAAAAATGTAGGGTTATATTAGCCATTACCTATACCAAAAAGGCCATTCAAGGATATTAGTGTGGACTTTGTTCTTGGTTTTCCAAAGATGCAAAGAGGACTTGATTTTATTTTTGTGGTGGTAGACAAGTTTTGAAAGATGGAACAGTCCATTCCTTGTAAAAATACTAATATTGTTGTTCATGTGGTAGAATTTTTTTCAGAGAAGTGGTAGACTACATGGTCTACCAAGGAGCATAGTTTCATATCGAGACACTAAGATTGTTGGGTACTTTTGGAGGACATGTGGAAAAAGCTAAAGATATATTTGAGGTTTAGATGAGCACGCCATACACAAAATGATAGGAATTCAAAAGTGGTGAATATGAGTTTGGGAAATTTGTTGAGGTTCTTAGTAGGGGATAAACCCAAGGGGTGGGATCTGATTTTACCATGGGCACAATTTTGCATATAATAATTATGTCAATGGGAGCACTGGTAAGTCATCATTCTAGGTTTTTTTATGGAAGTGGTCCAACAAATTCTCCGGAATTAAGGGATTTGGACAAAGGAGAGAAAATTAGTGCCAAAGTTGAAGACTTAAAACACCTGAAGAATTTACATGAAGAGGTGAGAAAGAATATTAAAAAAAGAATATTCAGTACAAAGCTAAGGCATATTTCTAGTGAGAAATCATGTTTCATTTGAGAAAGGAGATATTTCTAGTGGGAACATATATAATAAGTTGAAGATGAAAATGTTTGGATCGTCCAAAATCCTAAAGAATTATGATTCAGGAAATGCTTATGAAGTAGACTTGCCAGTGAACTCAATATTTTGTGCATGTGTTTAATAGTTTAGATATGATAGAGTATCATGCAGTATTGAAGATGAGATAGTAGAAGCATAGTGGAATATTTGAGGACTTGTGTTAGCTACAAAGGAGATAGAAGACATCTTGGATAGTTGTATTGGCATAAGCATAAGAAATAGGAAATATGAAGAGTACGTGGTCAAATGAAAAGGAAGGCATGTTGAAGGTTCATCATGGATATCAACGGAAGAGGTTTATTGCCTTGATTTTCCTCTACACACCTCAGATGTGATAGGGTCACTTCTCAAATTACCTTGGGTTTCTAATGCAAGAGCATCCAAGGTGTAAGAGCAATCTTGCATCATCCAAAAATATTATCTAGTTTTTCAATAAGGACTAATTTCAGGGTAGGGTTACTATTTTTGACAAACTTACTATTTTTATTAAGTTTTTTAATTTGAGCATAATGTTTCAATTACTTCCTTTGAGGTTCATTTTGGATATATAAGTGTGTTGGTAAAGTTTCATGGTGGGATCAAGTACAATTTTAAAGATATTAAATTTTATGTTTTGACAAGGTGGGACAAAAACTATGAACTCAATTTTGAAGGCCTTGGAGGCTCCAGAAGGGGTCAAAATTTGTTTTGTATGGTGCTACATAGTCCTAACTGTAGAGCACTTTGAGAGGTTTCTAAAAAGTATTTATAATATAAAATCAAGTACATGGTTCAAAAGTTAAGGTTCAAAAGTTATGGCTTCCAAAAGTTGTGCCATAAAGACTCAAGTTTTGATATAAAAAAAAGGAAGAGAGAGAAGAGTCACTTGGGAAACTGAACCATTGGGTGCCAAAATGGCAAAGCTTCACTTTATATAATATTTTAAGGTGGTTATTGGTGCTACATATACAAGGATGAAGGTGAGTTTTGGGCTTGGTTCCAGAAGGTTAGTTTGTGGCTCTATCTTGCAAATTATTGTAATAAAAATGCCCATGTGGATATAGCATGTTATTTTTATAAATATTGTAATGTCATTTCATTGAATATAATAGAAAGCAATTGTTTTAGTTCTTGCAATTATTCAGTTCTTGCATTTTTTTTATTTCCTTGTTGTGTTGTGTGTGTTTGGGTTAGTATGGGGAGTACCCTTCAAAAACTACTATAAAAAATGAACATGTTATATGTGTAATGTCTACTCAACTTTATCATGAATGTTTTTAAGTTCTCATTATATGTAAAAATTTTACAATTTATAATTGCATCTACCATCCCTATAAATTACAAAGTGAAATACTTCATTAAAATGTTTACATCAAAGAAAAATGCAACAAGAATTTTGTGTTCAATAATGTAGTACACATGATCAATATTTTTGGCTTTCCATATAATGCATTTAGTAACTATATTTGGCCATGGATTATGAAAATCAAGTCTATTGTGCCTCATTCAGTTTTAATCCCGTTGTGTCTGATAGTTTATTGTCTTCCAAAATCTACCTTCTACTCCTAACAGAAGGTGGGGACTCTAGCTCAAATAGAGATTTTGTTCTAAATGAAACCCAAAAATTAATTTTATGACATTTCAAAGGTATATCTTATACATGGCCAAGAATGCATATGTAGTATGAAGGGAATGCTCTTAAAGTTTGTGAGCAACATTGTACATGTAAGATCTTCTTTTTGTCTTCCATAATAACAAAATATGTGGTAATTTAGTTTAGGTGAATTATTTTAATGTAATAAATGAGACATAATCAATTTATATCATTTAAGAGTTTATTAAGATATACATGAATATTCAAAAAAATAATTGTGATGGATTCAAATATATAAACAAAGCCCAATGATATGCAAAATTTATTTATTTCATTTCCAAATATTATGGCCCTTGAAATGATGATTGTCTCACTCCATGTGACCTCAAAAAACTTTATGGTTCAAGCCCAAGTGCTCCAAGTTTGACTATATTCTTAAGGATATTATATATCACACGTGGAATGGATTAGTTGAAAAAAAAGGATTTTAACTAGAATGTGCCTTGTTTTTTTAGATTCAATGAGCTTGTTGTCAAGGAAATAATACATGTTGATCAACACATTTCCTATATGTTTCCAAGATCATATGCAAATATACATTTACAAAATAATCATATGCAAATATCAAAGACACACTTCAAGATAACACAAAATATTTACTTTGAGAAAACATTTAAGAGAGAGAAACCCAACTTTAAAACTAACCATACTCAATGTATTATTCAATAATGAAAATATTATAATATGCTTATAGAGTCCACAAAAAATTTGAAACATCAAGCTCCTATGATGCGTCATATATAATATGTTTCCAAGCATGTAACCACCCATCCCATGCAATGTTTTACATATGCACTCCACAAGACAACTCAATATGATGTCAACCAAGTCAAGCCACTAACCAACCAACCTCAACCACTAAATATGTATTTTCTCTTTGCACAAAATGACTTAGTGGTAAGGTAAAAACATGTATCTCAAAACTATAAATACACAAAACCATTGATCCCACATTTACCTTTTAGTACCAAATTTCTCAATATTAGATATTTTTCCCATGTACAAACCACACATAAAAATATCTAATTAATTTGTTACATACAACTTGACACATGGATCTAAAACAATAATTAATGTGGCTTAAAACATCATCTATGATGCACCACAAATAAATACTTAATTTACATAATTAAACATTCTTTCTTGTGCAAGATATACAATACCTTAACACTCATAAAAATTGATGTTAATAAACATTATTTGAGAATTCATCAAATAACTAGATTGATTCTTTGAGTCTTGAGACATTACTCAAAATAAAATTTATAAATGTGCAAGAAGACTATTATTTTGATGTATATTAGAACACCAAATGTGATTAAACACAAAAAAAAACATAGTAAGTTGCATTTTAAAATATGTTATAACACTATTTTTTATTTGACAACAATGCATATCATGGTCATCCATCCAATTCCACCACCTCCTTTATTAAATTAGGGGTATAATATTTTAAGGTTGTCATGATCATATGAAAATATACGTTTACAAAATAATCATATGCAAATATCAAAGACACATCAAGATAACACAAAATATACTTTGAGAAAACCTTCAACAAAGAAAAACCCAACTTCAAAACTAGCCATACTCGATGTATTATTCAATAATGAAAACATTATAATACACTTATAGAGTCTCCATAAAAAAAATTGAAACATCAAGCTCCTATGATGTGTCATTTATGTTTCCAAGCATGTAACCACCTATCCCATGCAATGTTTTACATATTCAGACCACAAGAGAGCTCAATGTGATGTCAACCAAGTCAAACCACTAACCAACCAAGCTCAACCACTGACGAAGGGTAGGGCAGAGATGAAGAGCCAAAGGCACACCTTAATCACAACCCCCTTGTAGAGATCACACATGCAGAAGCAAACACACAACAGGGAAGAGAGAATGCAGAAAACTTCATATATTATTCATCAATAGATTCATACATGTCGGGTTGTAAGGCCTTCCTGGTTACGGCCAATTACATTCAAATATTAATATAGAAATCCTCATACATGCAAGGATTCCTCTTCTAGAAAACTATCTTCTATCTCCTAAAATTGATCTTCTAGCACTCCTTTTAAAAACTACGAACAATAACTTTATTTATACAAGAGGCTACTGAAACAAGTCGGCCTTCAGATCCATCATTGGAGAAAGGAATGACCAAATCTAGGTCCACATGCTTTCTAATGATCGATACCAACATTAACTCTGTGATCAAAATTCAATGCACAAGTCGGCCTCAACATGAAATCAAAATAAACCACTCAGTGAGCAAGGTTACCGAGCGACAGGAAATAACTCGGCAAACCAACCGAGCAACTCAGTCAAAGAAGGACCTGAGCAACTACTGAACCAACTCGGTCAATGAAGGAACCAAGCAGTGATCAAGAAAACTGAACAACTCAAACTTGTTCTCGGTGACACGGGATTGCTAAGAACCTGAGATGCTCCTACATCAACCACTAAATATGTATTTTCTCTTATAAAATTAGTTTTATAAAATGACTTTGTGGTAAGGTAAAAAAATGTATCTCAAAATTATAAATACAAAAAACCATTGATCCCACATTTACCTTTTAGTACCAAATTTCTCGATATTACATATTTTTCCTTTGTACAACCTACACATAAAAATATCTAATTAATGTTACATACAACTTGACATGTTGATACAAACAAATAATTATTGTGGCTTAAAACATCATCTACGATACACCGCAAATAAATATTTAATTTACATAATTAATCATTATTTCTTGTGCAAGGTATAAAACACCTTAACACTCGTAAAAATTGATGTTAATAAACATTATTTGATAATTCATCAAATAACTAGATTAATTATTTGAATCTTGACAGAATACTCAAAATAAAATGTATAAATGTGAAAGAAGACTATGGTTTTGATGTATATTGGAACACCGAATGTGATTAAACACAAAAAAAAAATAGTAAGTTGCATTTTATAATATATTATTACACTACTTTTTATTCGGTGATGATGCATTTCATGATCATCCATCCAATACCAACACCTCCTTTATGTAATTAGGGATATAATATTTTAAGGTATTTAGGTGGATGAAAATGTCGACATGTGGCAAACGTGTCTTTAGTTATATTGGGTCATGTGCATAATTTATGTAATTAATAATATGAGAAGTCAAGTATGCTTTCATTGAGGTTTACCTTTCTATTGTATTATTAGGACTTATATTTGTAAAGGAAAGTGATCATCACTGCCTAATAGTGGATAACTTATGTTCTTGAAAGAGAACTTGTACGAGTTAGGTGTCTCTCACAAAAAGTACGAGGTAGTCCCATATTACTATCACCATATCTCTATCATCTATGAAGTGATAACTTCAATAAGAAATATTATATGATGTAACGTAAAGATTTACTCTATCTCAAGATCTATCCTCTTCTATATATTATTAGATGCGTGGTTCTTTATCGTCTCCCAATCATCGATGTCTTTCAACCACAGTACACCTCGCCGCCTTCAGAGAGATGCCTATCGCCATCAAGATTCTACCAGTTTGTGTGATGGTTTCAACATCGTTCCTCGAAGAAAACTACAGTTAGACGCCACGACAGAAACTCTTAATGCCTACAAAGTCTCGAATTTAACGTTGTTTTCGATCATATCGCTCGTATTGACGTTTGCACAGGCGAGCCCAGCTCACAGCGGAATATCCCAAGTGTTTGGTTGATATAATGAGGCCGGTGAAGGTGAGAGATAAGGTCTGAAAGGAATAGTTTCCTATTACAATCATGAAGGCCATGGCTGCATCATTGATTATAGTCTTGGCTCTCATACAGTTTACTGCAGTTGCTTCGTTGGAGAGCAGCAAACTGTGCAAGGCATGCTCAAAATGCACAGAGAAGCAGTGCCCAATAAGCGACGCGTATCCTCACATGACAGCCTTTGATAATTCTCTCATTGCAGGGGCTTTCCAGTCTGATTATGTAGATCCAGATGACTCGGGAGTTTATGCTGTTCCCGATGTTAAGGGAGGTGAAGGAAAACTCAACGCCTACTATGGATGGAAAGTGGTATCAGGCTCTGCAGATGGTTATCACAGGTATCTTTTCAATATTTCATAAATTATTATAAATATTTTAAATATATCTATCTTCCATTTTTGTAGAGTCTTAGAGAATATTTTTAGAAATCGAGACAAAAGAAAAAAGAAGTTAATATAGGTAGTGTGTTTAAAATTTGAACACGCTGAGTCAATCTTAAAGAAATAACCAATTGTATTGTTTTCACTTGAAAATGAGTATTGCTTAGCATTGTCTTCACATCAAACCGGGTATTGCTCCAAAAATGAAGAGGGGGATTAGGTAATCTTATCCAAATAGAAAAAACATTTAGGAATTTATTAAGAGGGTTAAAAGAAAGGAGTAAAATCTTAAGAAAAAGGGAATACTAATCTCACTGCTCCATAATCTACAATTCAGCACTATCTCCCTATTCTCCCTATTCGTGATAGATTGATATGTTGTAGTAATTTAAACTCCTTTAGCACAAAGATAAATCTTAATTATATTCTCTATGAGAGACCTTTAGGACTCTAAAACTAATGAATGCAAGTGAAGAAGAGAGGGCCAAAGCAATTAAATCTATAGGTCAATCAATTACTAGAATAATATTGTTTATGATCAATCATTTTCTATCCAAACATGATGATAGGGAGGAATGAGCATAAGATGGGGGTTTTTGTTCAGCAAAGAAGCATGAGAACCCAAAACAAAATGTCAACCAAGAGATCTACAAGGGATCCTCGATCCTACCACAACAACATAGGTCAAATGAGAATCTACCTAAACCCCAACATGTCACCAATAAATAAAGGAATGAAGGTCTAAGAAAAAGGGAATACTAATCACATATTCATAATCTACTATATCAAAACCTCCTTGTCTATATTAGATTGACATGCTATAGTAAAATATCTTCTAGCACAAAGGTAAATCTCAATATATTCTCATAATACAGAGAGACACCAAGGGAAGATACCTAAGCTGGTCCCCATACATTTGTATGCACAAGCTCCAAATTCTCATCTTTCTTTTCCTTCCCACCCTTCAAAAACTAACTCTCTTTTGTTTGTCATACACAACTTTCATATAAATCCATATTGACACATTTTAGACCTGGTAAAACTTTCTTTGAATAATGTAATTTCATACCTTTTTCACTCATGTGCCCAAGTCTATTGTTAGTGTTGTTTTAAAATCCATAGTGACGGTTTGATGTTGTAACTGCTAAACTGCAACAATTGTTCCTGAACATTGACTTTTCTCTATAACAATTAAAGTAGAAGGAACAATATGACCTATACAAAGATATAAGGTGCCTACTTTCACACCATTTTCTACCACTAAGACACCTTTTGTAACTTTCAAATTTTCATCACTAAATGTAATAACATAACCTTCATCATCTAGTTTCCCTGCAGAAATTAAATTTCTACCTAATCTTGGAACATGACTTGCCTCATGTAGTATCCAATGATTCTCAATCTGCAACTTATTCTTGATTCTTCTCTTTCCAAAAATTTGACAAGGTTCATTATCACCCAAATAAACAAACCCAAAATCCCCTTGGACATAATCAAGAAAATAACTTCTATGGGGGGTAGCATGAAGTGAAGCCCCTGATTCTAATACCCAAGAATCATCAGCATTGCCAAGGGAAAAAATGAAAGCGTCATCTTCATATATATTACTTACCACATTTGCCTTATTACTATCATCCTTTTTGGCTCATTCTTTATTTTTCTGAGACCAACAATCTTTCCTCAAATGACCTAACTTACCATAGTACTAGCAATCCCTCTTGTCTCTAGATTGGAACCTCTTGTCCTTTGATTTTCCTCATGACTTCAAGAATTATTTCCTCTAGCCTTTGTTCTTCCCCTTCTTTCTGCGATGAAAACACTACCTAATGTAGATGTTTCACCTGATCTTTTCCTATGAAGTTCCTCACTCAAAATAACATGAACAACATCATCAAATTTCAATGTATTCAAACTAGAAATAGAATTGCCAACAACTATTACTAAGCCACTCTATCTTTTAAGCAAAGAACACACAATCAAAGAGACAATTTCTTCATCAAAATTGACATAAGATAATTGACAGGTAACCAGCAAAAACTTTAGTGGCAATTATTCACCAATTGGAGAATGTCGCTTGTCATCGACCCCCGATTTGGCGAATATATTGGCCATATGAGAATGATCATATCGCCTTGCATTTATGAAAATTGGGTCCAATGCCCAGGATCATCGCCAATGGCATATAATTTTTGGGCACAATATTTTTTTAACATTCACCTATAATTTCAAAGTGGCCCCAAATGGACGGCCTATATTCGCCAATAGTTATATATATATTGTTTTAGGTGGACCCAACTTCACCAGCCATTTTACGGACACATGTCTCAAACTGATTGATTTTCGCTAACTTTATTAATATTACCATGGTAGTGGATGACCCATAATCGCCTAGGATATAACACAAGACGTGTTATAATTACGCAAGCTTCACCAAATATTTAGACACCGACCTGATACCTCCCGCCCAATTCACCAATAAAGATTAGTATAAATACATTCATACATCAATGTTATTGTACATAATTTAGATCAGTTCAATTTGATCGATAGTGAAGTTCAGACTATTGAGTCTTGACTGCTTTGGTGAGTCACAACTACGATTGAATTTGAGGCAAAGGTAAGTGATTATTATTTTGTGACTATGTAAACATTGTATATTATAGTTCTATTGTCATTTTTCACTTCTTCAACAATTAAACATTTTTTTTACAATTTTTTTTTCACTAGTAGGCTGGTAGCCTTTATTTTGTTAAAGAATTGAGATGTCAAACAAGAATAAGGGTAAGGCTCCTGCATATGGGGAAAGCCAAGAGAGGCCAACAAAATGCAGAACCTTATCATCATACTTTGTCATGGTGTTGGAAATGTTTCTGGCCAAAATCGGGAAGCTACTTCATCACAAGAAGATTTTCAAGATTCACAACCTGAGGCTGAACCTACGTGACATATTGAAGAAGTCAGCGAACCTTGTATCTCAGATCAAGATGAACTTGAAGAAGATTTTCAGTTAAATACCCAGAGTAGCCATAATGATATAATTGACTTGGATGAGACTGAGAATGTCAGAGAAGATGATGGTGCAGGGAAAAAAAGAAAATACAAATCAAAGAATGATAGAATGTGGGATCTGTCGAGGAATTTTCAAATAGAATGGGTGTCAAAGTATCCATTCATTGAACCAGTGGATAATCCAATTGAAGGGGAGCCTCCGATAGAATGCAGATGTAAGATTTGCAGCGAGATAAATAAGAAGGAAAAGAGTTTACAGCTAAAAATCGACACCATAGAGAAACATATGAGTAAAGTTTACGAAAAGAAAACCATAGATGGAGTTCAAAAATTAGTGATAAGATGGAAAACAAAGGAGGAATCTCAGCATGTTAGGAATGCAGAATTATATGAATTTCAGCATAATATAAAGATGAAGCCTGGTGAAGTTAAAGGCTCTATTGAAGCTTGTTTTGCAAAAGCATTGGAAGTAGAACTAATGGGAAAAGTTTTTCAGTTAAGTGTTGTGTTTAATATTTTGAGAAGAGGGCATCCTATGACAGACTACCCATCATTGAGTGCTTTATTACACTTTATGAAAGTTTGTAACTATCCTAACAGTCACTAGTCAATAAACAGTGGATGGGAATGGGCAAGTTGTCTTGCCGAGGTTGAAAAAGAGGATCTGAAGGCAAAAATTAAAGAGTCAAATTTTATTGCATTGTCTTTAGATGAGGTTACAGTAGTAGACAATACTTCCTGGGTATGCATGCATGTTTATACTATACAGAATTTTGTTCGCCAACCTTGTCTACTAACTGTTGCTAAAATGAGGGATAATGTGACAGTGGAAAATTTATTCGAGCTAGTAAAGAGTTCTCTAATTGAATATGGAGGTATAAATGACATGACCATTGCCAAAAAGTTGGTGTGTGTTGGAGCGGATGGAGCTTCAGTAATGCAAGGCCATAGGGGTGGTCTTTGCACAAAGATACAATCTTCTTGTGCACCCTATATTACTCCCATTCACTGCATGGCCCACAGAATGAATCTAGCTTTTGGAGTTGTCAGCAAGCATGCTCCAGTATAAAAAAATTGAAGCTTTAATCAAAGATTTCTACCAATACTTTTGTCGAAGTCTGAAACAATTTAAGGAATTTCAACACTTTGCCAAAGGACTAATCAAAGGGAACAAGCTTCTTAAGGATAATGATACCAGATGGATCTCTTTAGATGGACCAGCACATCGAGTTTTTTCAGAATATCAATCATTTCTTGGTCTAATGAACTCAAGTCGTGACGAAGCAGGGCAACTGAAATTTCCTGCACTGCTGGCAATGTTAACTAATGTAGAGACACTGTTAACATTAGCAGGTATTCTCCCCATGCTTGAGGAAATGAGAAATTTAATGAAAAAGGCCCAGCAAAGAGCTATGTATATTGAAGAATATGCTTCGCTACGTAAATTGAAATGTGTGGCACTCGATAGTCTCTATCAATTATGTGAAGATGATGTAAAATTTGCCAGCTGGCTGAAAGTCACAGATTTGGACAATCCTAATAACTTTTTAAAAATAGGTTCAAATGGGGAGTTATGTGCAGAAGTTCATGGAGTTGAGATATCAATGCACTATTTTGCCAGGATCGAGTCTGAGGAACTAGGAAAGAACACCACGACTCAGTGAGTATCAAGTATTAAAAGGGAATACTTTACCAAGATCATTGAGTTTGTAATAGCTTCTGTGAAGCACATTGCCTATGATCTTTCCTCGCAGATTAGAGAAAGATTCCCTCCAGTCAAACTACTTGAATCCATGGCTATTGTGTTTCCTCAATATTGGAGTATGAACAATCTGAAAGATTTTAAAACTAGGCTACTAACTTTGATAGATCATTTTTGCAAAACCAAAGAGTTAAATGGAGTAACTCTAAATGGAATTTTAGATGGAAATAATTTGAGAGAGAAATCAGGTCATTTTTCAATAACAATGAGGGAACAATATAATATTATGCAGAACCCTCGCGAAGATGGATCGGTATCAAGGCTTTGGAAAAATCTAGTTGAGAGCGAATTGTTGACTGATTCAATATCGGAATATTTCAAGCTTGCTGATTTATGTCTGACCATGATATTGGGGTCGGTGGAGGATGAGAGATTTTTTAGTGCTTTGGGATTCCTAAAGTCAAAGCTAAGAAACAAACTAGACAAGAATCTAGAAAATTGCTTGAGGGTCTATACATCCAAGTATAAAGTCAATACTTTTCCTTACGAAAGGGCATTGAAATTGTGGAGGAAGAAATGTCAGAGAAGAGGGTTGGGAAACATTTCAAACCAAAGTGGGATTGGGAGTGGGAATGCTAGAGACAGTGATGTCATTGACTCATGTACTACTGGTACCGGTACTACTAGTGGTGAACATCAGTTAAGCGGTGGTATGCAGAGTGAAGAAAACATATTGAAGAACCAAGGAATCTATGAAGTTGATGGTGCTGAATCCGACGATCTCAATGATGATATGATGTGGCAACTTGAATTTGAACCATTGTAGAAGTAGCATTTCCTAGCCTCCTAGGTATTTATTAATCTTTTTCCTAAAGTTTACTGTCAGTTTTCGTATCTCATCATCAATCATGCATAATAGAATATGCCAATGTCAAAAATATGAATGTGGTTGATAATGTCATCAAGATTCAATTCCACAATTAATAATGGTTTTCATTTGCATTCTTCAGCTCATATGGTATAATTCTTGTAGATTTTTCATTATTTGTTTTGACAACATAGCAATTCATATGTTAGAATTCTTAGAGTTAGAAATACTGATTCTCATTAATTTAATTACAAATATGATACAATGTAACAATTCATTCATTAATACTAGTAAGAACACAACTCTATGATTCTGTTTACAAAACTCAATGACTCAATACCCATTGGCAATTTGGCACATTGCCCAATTTCAATTTCATTACCCTAAGCCAATGACCCTGAATTCCCTCTTATAAAAACAAGGGAGCAACAACAGCTTCAGGTCGATTTTCCTAATGTGAAGTGAGAAGTCTCAAAATCTAAATCAATAAGACAACTAAAAGTCTACAACTTTAGTTGTACATTTCTGCATTTGACAGACCAGTTTAGTAAATTAGCATTGACAATAGCATCTGCAAGACTGCAGCATTCATCCTGTTCTAAAAACAAAGTTCAAACTTGTTACTTTAAACTCAATTCTAGACTCTAGTATTTAGGATAATATCAAAGATATATACTAAAGATATAGAGATGATTGAAACTGAAAGTACTTTCACATACTATGATTGATGAGATCAAGATGATTCTATCAGTTTCTATAGTATGCTCCATTCTTCGTCGGTTGGAAGGGCAAAAATTTTCATGGTATAGTACATGACCTGCAACCTCATTAGCCATCCATACTTGGAAGAGTGAGTTGAAAGAAATGTTCCTTCCATTACTACATTCAAATTTGTGAATGTTTTGATGCACTTTGCGATGCCTTCATAAGTTATGTCCTGAGGAAGGTTGCCTAAATCAGACGTCACTGTGTCCTCCAACTTTTTTTTGTAAGCTTCTCTTCCAATGAAACTCGTTGATGAGTAATCAGGACTAGGACTCGGAAAACCAAGAGATATCAATTTTCTCATTTTACTATTCATCTTGGCAAGCTTTGGCCTGAATAAGGAAACATTTTCTTCTGCTTTTGTTAGTTTTTGACATTTTTGAAAGACAGAGTTCACCTTTATTGTTGCAGCATTGCGGTCCTGAATTCCCTTGCTTACCAAATGCTTGTCATTGCTTCTATTGATTTCTTGCATAATCTGCTTTATAGTTTTCTATCTCTGACAAAAACTTTTGTTCTTCTCAATGTGCTCTTTCAGCTTCCCAAAAACATATGTAAGAGTTTCATTCAGTTCAAACCAATCACACAACCTATCAGAAGACATCTTTATTTGGCCCCAGAAGAATCTTTTTATTTGCTTGACTGTATTATTTACATGGTCATTCAAGCTATTTCCATAATTTTTAATTGTATTATTTGCCTTCTTTAGGTCTTCTCTCATTTCTGAGAACTTGTGTTCACTATCTTTTCTTATTTGCTCTACTTTCTCTTCCCACTCTTTTGCTTTCTCTTCCCACTATTTCATTTTTACCCTCTCATTCTCCAATTCTTTCTTTAAGTTATTGGTTGCCTTTCCCGCACTCTCCAAGTTTTTGTAAAAACTTAATGAAGAGGCTTTTTCATTCTCAAGTTTATGTTCGCTTTGTTCTAATTTTTCCCTCAGAGATTTCAGTTCTGCATCAATATGTTCTTGTTGTCCAACTCCAATTGCTTCTTTAGAGGATGAATTTTTTATCCTTCTCTCTAATTCTTTGCACCTATTTTATGCTGCTTTCTCATTTGCCTTTACATTTGCTAGGTTTGTCTTTAACTTATCTATTGTGCCCTAAAGCTTTCCTTTCTCTCTTTCCAACTTCATCACTAAACTATAGACCACTTGGTTGGTCATTTTGGACACATTTATCTTGTCCACATTTTTAATTTTGGATAAATCCATTTGGAGGGTGCTAACTTGAAATTGAGATGGATCTAACTGACTCTCCGATGGATTATTATCTCTAGCTGGGGGCATAACAACCATGAATTCCATCATATCTTTATTTGGGTCATATATGGGAAATAGCATGTTTGTTGCAGGTTCTGCATCATGAGCAGTAGCAACTGCTTCCATCTTCATTGTCTTACTATGTTGTCTATTCCTATTTTTTTATTCTTCATAGTTAGTTACAAAATCATTGTAACAAAAATTAGGGTTTTGTGACATAATTGAATGTTTGAATGGTGAAATAGCACTTGCACTGATGTAGGAGCTTCCACCTATGTTGCCTATGGTGCTGCTAATTACACCATGAGGATTAGCAACACCCTAACCCATTACAAGTGTATTTTTTGGACTGTTCTGAGCCTGAAGTTTTTGTCCTGAAGGTTGGGCAATTGTTGGAGTCCCAGTCACCCTTGGCATTGTTGTACCAATACTTGTCAAAACCTTTTGCTTCTTTACACTACCTTGATCTCTGGGAACAATTGTTTTTGTGTCTATCTGTAATGTCCTTTTTGAACCACTAGTTGTAGTTGTACCTATGATATCCATAGCTGTGGGAGTGGCAATTGATTCAGATTGAATCTGAGTGCTTCAAGGAAATGGAATTGATTGAGTTGATGATTTTGATGATTGAACTCCAAGTCCAAGGCCTGGTTTCTCACCATGTTTTGGTGGAGTTGCTGGGTCAGGTAAAGACCAAACCCCTTGTCCAGTAGGATCCAAACTGCCAAAACCTTGGTAGCCCATTTTTTCTATAATATCTGCCCCTTTGGTATATTGATCTTTTTTGGATGCATCAACTCCTCTACTAATTGAATATACTGTAATGGATGTGGGATTCACGCTGGATGTGGGATTCACAAAATCATGGTCCTGGTCATTGTCATCTGGATATGGTTTAGCTGGATGCTCCTTATTCCACAATTCATTAAACATTGTATCCCCTTCCACGTCATAAAGATCTACAGAGGTCTTTGGCTCACCGAGATTCTTCCCCATTTCCCAAAAATTAGAAATTTTGGTTTGAGTCCAATTATCATCAATACATTCATTCATTAGCTTTTTTGGAATAGAATTTGTAGATGGTTGAGCAGCTTTCTGGTAGAAATTGGATGATGTCATACTCATGGCCTGCACTTTTCCTTTCTGTTTCTGCAATGCCATAATTTGTGATGACAATTCCTGTATTGACATATTATTTTTAGCAGCATATTTCTCCATCTCTTTTTTGACCTCCTCCCAGGAATCCATGTTTTTAAATTTTTCAATCAATGGCATACTTTCATGTTGACATTTTCTTGCAGATTTCCCATTCTCTCTGAGCTTTGTTCCAATTATGTTGAGTGGATCATACTGCCAATGACTGTCAACATCAAAGCAAAAAATTGTAAAAAAGGCTTCTGCCACTTTGAATCCTCTTCTCTCAAATGTGAACCCTCCAAATGAGAAAGGCAAGGAAGGAAATATCATTTTCTTTTGCTGACCACTAAAGAGTACATACGTGCTCTCCATCTGCTATACATATTCCAATGCAAATACCCTCTATGTGACATGTATTTGAAGTTTGTAGGGTTCTACTACTGAATCGTAAAATCTTAACACTTTGTACTCTTCCATGAAGTACTAGTCAGCCAATTGTATTTTACTTCCAAGTTGAATTAAATCTCTACAAGTAGCAGGTAATCTAGGCATTGGAGTGCCTGTAATTTTATCGTACATTGGTGCCAAAAAGAAGTCTACAAAATTGTTATAGTTCCTTCTGTTATCAATCATCCTTATCTGAGGTGTCAACTCATATATTGGATTTTGGCCCTAACTACAAAGCTTGTTTGTCTAAAATATTGCATGATACTTTGGTAAGAGAAGATAGCACAAGGAGGTTGTGAATCTAAATGTCTTATGTGAACTTGTTTTAATCATTAGTAATTGTTCTTGCATGCAATGAACAATGTGCTCAATAAAACAATATTTTATTGGTTCTTTTTCAAAATGAATATGAAAAAGCATTTCAAGAATGCTGGCACCCACTTCTTTGTTACTATCCAATCCCAAACAAAATGCTAGCAAGGAAATACTGTCCTGAACCCATGGCACAAAACTTTCATAATCATAAGGAGGCCTATGATCTGGACTCAGGCTTGAACTGTTTGTTATTCCTCTGATATAAGAATATCTCTGTGTTGCATCTATTTTTTCATAATCCTCTGCCAACTTTCTTAGGTCAATTTGCATGTTTGAGTTTTGTTGTTCAAACCCTAGGTTCAACAAACTAGCAAATTCACTCTCGGTTATGGACAAAATTTCCTCCTGAGTATTTTTATTCACAATTGCTTTTTTATTTTCATCATAATTTTTGGCGTAGACCATGACAATTTCTAGGCAAGGGAATACTTGAGGTAATGCCATGCTTGCCGACCCAGCATTCCACAATGCAATTTTATTTGCTATTGCATTTACCTTTGGGTTAAATGAAGAAATTTTTGAACCCTTATTTGGATCGTTCCACTTGTTTTCAATTGCAAATCTAATTTCCATTATTCCCTTATTTCCATGAATAACAGGATCATAAATATCATGGAATAAATCCATGAAACCTGGTGTTTTAAGCAGATTGTGGAATTCTATTATCTGACTTGTCTTTTTACTCATAGTCTTATTCTTGATAATTGTTTTTCCCATCGTGCTAAGCTGGTAAGTGGTAACCTAAATCAGTATCACTATTTACTCGTAGGAAAATTCAAATATTTATACACGACTACAGCCTACAAGCCTACAATTTATAGGGGTGATTCAAGAATCAAAATTAAACCCTAACAAGTAATAGGATAATTTTTTTCTATAATATAAATAGTAAAGTTGTAAATCAAGAGATTTGAAAAATTTTAAATGCGAGACCTAGGTGTTCAGGATTTTAGTAGTTACCCGTTACCCTTAGTTTCAATTTTCATAGACTTTGACTGGGAATAGGTTACAGAGCTTCAGCTAAGCGACTTTGTTGCACTTGCTTTCCTCAACATAGAAATTTAGAATCCGTAAACCCTTTCTAAATCCGCAGACTACTGGAAAGTGAAACTTAAAGCACTAAAATTGTACAATCTAGAGTCCTCGCCACTCATTTGATGGCTGACTCACCTCACAACTACAAGCCAGACCTGTCACGTCATCATCAAATGGCATTGTTGGTAGGACCATGCGAGACTACAAGTGGAATGTCTTATGTGTTTAGTGACACGTGTCATGATTCTAGAGCAGGTTTGAAAAGATGGCGTTGCTTTTCCCTTTCATCCTGAAATACAACTTTGGTTGTTGATCTTCAATAATCCAATGGTCATAATGGTGTTGTTTCCCTATGGTACTGGTGGCCTTGAGCCCCCGTGGCCATGGGTCCCATTAACTCACCTAACGGCTGACTCACCTCACGACTACGAGTCAGACTTGTCACATCATCATCAAATGGCATTGTTGGTAGGACCATGCGAGACTGTGAGTGGAACACCTTATGTGTTTAGTGACACATGTCATGATTCTGGAACAGGTTTCAAAAGATGGGGTGGCTTTTTCCCTTTCATCCCGAAATACAACTCTGGTCGTTGATCTACAATAATCCAACGGTCATAATGGTGTTGTGTGCCTATGGTACTGGTGGCCTCGGGCCCCCGTGGGTCCCATTAACTCACTTAGTCACCACTCACCTAACGACCGACACATGTCATGATTCTGGAATGGGTTTCAAAAGATGGGGTTGCTTTTCCCTTTCATCCCGAAGTCCATCGTACATCGTCAATCTATGCTCATCCAACAGTAGTTATTTGCAACAGACATTGTTAAATGTTATAATGTTATTTTTTCCTTTATAAATATTAATTAATAATGAATAATAAGTTAATAACATTTAAATTTATTTAATTAAATAGTAACAATTTTAGCCAATCAAATTCAAAATGCACTATTTTTTTAATAATATTAAATTCTAATAAATTTCAGAGGTCAGAGTTAAGGTTAGTGTTTAGAGATAACGAGATTTTTGTGGTCACTAAGTCGCTAACTCGCTAGGTCTCCCAACCATGAGTTAAACTAATATTTTTTATTGATTAAATAGTATACTTAATGTTAAAATGATATTTTTTATTGATTATAACTTTAACATTGATAATTATAATCACATATAATTATCACACCTTATAATTAGAAAATAATAAATTCTTTCTCTAACCTTATTAATTCATTTGTCTGTCAAATTGATTATATACTATTCTTAAAGTTAAAATGATATTTTTTATTGATTTAGATTATAACTTTAACGTTGATAATTATAATCACAGATTCACATATAATTCTCATACGTTATAATTAGAATACCATAAATTCTTTCTCTAACCTTATTAATTCATTTGTCCTTCAAAATTCTATAAATATTTCATATTAAATGTATGAGTGTGTGAATTTTGACAAGTAACATTACCCAAACTTAATGGCAGTACTCAGTGAGAACTGATAAGACATTTCTTTTATTAACTATAATTGTCTACATTGTACAACTATGATACATCATACATATCTAATACGCAGATAAATCATAAAGAAACTAATTAAAATATTACAATCACAGTGACAGAGAAGTCTAAGAATAATTTTTTGTACAAATTGAAATGAGCTAAAGCTTGCAAAAAATTTTAATGATTAAATAGTATACTTAATGTTAAAATGATATTTTTTATTGATTATAACTTTAACATTGATAATTATAATCACATATAATTATCATACCTTATAATTAGAAAATAATAAATTCTTTCTCTAACCTTATTAATTCATTTGTCTATCAAATTGATTATATAGTATTCTTAAAGTTAAAATGATATTTTTTATTGATTTAGATTATAACTTTAACGTTGATAATTATAATCATAGATTCACATATAAAAATCATACATTATAATTAGAATACCATAAATTCTTTCTCTAACCTTATTAATTCATTTGTCCTTCAAAATTTTATAAATCTTTCATATTAAATGTACGAGTGTGTGAATTTTGACAAGTAACATTACCCAAACTTAATGTCAGTACTAAGTGATAACTGATAAGACATTTCTTTTATTAACTATAACTGTCTACATTGTACAACTGTGATACATCATACATATCTAATACGCAGATAAATCATAAAGCAACTAATTAAAATATTCCAATCACAATGATAGAGAAGTCTAAGAACCATTTTTTGTACAGATTGTAATGAGCAAAATTTTTATTGTTTTCTTTTCATAAAATTATAATTACATAAACATTGTCCAGTTCCACTTCCAGAACAAAGAGGAACCTACTATAAACAAAAAAAACCAAAAAATTAGGTATGTTTTTATAAAAAAATAAAACACTAGTAGACTAGTAGTCGAGTGTCTACTTCCAGTACAATAGTAAATACTACAAAAAAAAACACACTATAAACAAAAAAAAAAACCATAAACTTTTTATCAAAAAAAACTAGTAGTAGTCCACTACTGATTTTGGCCTTCGGCTCCATCTAAGTAGAATTCACAAGAGATGATTATCTACACGAATTCATCGAGCCACCCGAATTGCCCTGCCTCAGCCTCCTCTTCGTCAAGGGCAAACCACTTTCGGAGGAAATCCCTAGCAATCAGGGCCCATTTCCTATGGCACTTATACTACCCAGCATTGAGGCCCAAAAGAAAAGGTTGCATGGCCACATTCTAGCCTGGGAGGAGAAGCTTGGGTATTTCACTTGCCCAAGGGATCCCCACCCCTATTTTTGTGAACATGAAAACATTAACGTTGTCCCCCAGGTATTCTTCTTTAAAAACCCTCCTCAGCAGCATTAACATCTCCACCTTCTCTCCTCCGAGGTCAAGAAGAGATGCCAAAAAATGGGACGCAATGTCTATGTTGACCCGGTGCCTATCTTCATTGTTCTGAAACTCTCGGCCCTGCACCATTTTCACAGCCTCTATAACGAAAGGCCCACCCACCATCAGTAAAGGAAGCCAGAAAGGCCTTCTGGGCCTCCTCAGATGTGCATATAAGCCTAATTGGAGTGTCCATCTAAAATAGTAAAACTATAGAAAACTTAAAAACAAATTATTTGTAGAATGCAGACTGTAGACCCTAAACAAATAAATTATCTAGAAAATGTCAAAGACAAATCGATGAATAATGAAGATAGATGGTCTATAAATAGCCCTTGAATTTTGGATTGTTACTTAGCAATAAATTATTCTATCTTTAATGGTATTAAATCCATTGTCCTTAACATGCCTCTAAATCTTTCATGTAAATCTTTCCCCTAAATGCATGCGTGTGAGAAATTAAAATTTTGGACTTAATCTTTCATATTTGGTAGTAAATCTTTCCCATAAATGCAAAAGATGTCAGATATCGGTTATAGCATCTATAGGAATTTGGAAGCGGTGTGTGTCTACTCTGCGTGACAAGTTAAAGAATGTCACTTGTCACTGATAAGGCATTTATTGCTTACCGATTTAAGAGGTTACAAGTTGCACTATAGTAATAGAACCATGAATATTGATACCAACATGTGTACACTGTAGTCTGCAGACAAGTAACCCTTATTTGATATGTGTCAACATTTCGGTGACTTCATCCACAACTTTGTTTCCTTCAAGAAATTGGGGCTGAAATTAAACTTCAACCATTGATCTTGGATCATCGGATAGTATCAAATAATATATTTAACATTATAAAATAATGTATGTATGTTAGGTATGTTAGTCTAAGGTATTATAACAAAATATTTCCCATCTTTTCAAAATCACCAACAAAATTTATTTTTTTGCCATAATTAACAAACGATTAGACAATAAAATAAATAAATTTTCAAATGGTACATAAAATTTGCCAATACAAATATTTTTTTACCCTTCAAAAGAAAATCATTCACCTCATATATTATTATTTTTTACTTGAAAAGAAAATTATTCGCCTCATATATTATAATTTTTTACTTCAAAAGAAAATTATTCACCAGCAATTTATGAAATTTTCATTCAGTGGGGAAAAAATCGCCAATAAAAACTATGAAAAATCATGGATTTGAAAAAAAAAATCACCTACATTAAAACAAATTCCCCCCTAAAATAATGTACGATTCGCCAAGATTTTACACTTTTTCCTAAAAGGAGGTTTCTTAAAGTTATCCCTGTAGGTAACCCTATTAAACTCATTTAAATGATCAACAACTAGCCCACCTTCTACCATTTCCATATTAAATAAATGTTTCATAAGAAATACCTTATTTGAAGTGCGAGGCTTTTCATATAACTTCTTTGTACTAGAGGGTTTCCATCAACTCTTTACTTGTCTTTGCTTTTGTAATATTAAACGCCACCGATTGTACTGTCGGGTATAAATGAATAGTACTTAAAGTGTCTTTCTATCCAAAATATATCATTCCTCATCAAAGATTATTGTGACATTTTTGGTTTTTTTTTTCAATAGATGTCATAAATCCTTCTAATAGAGATAGTCCGCCATCTACACTTTTCATAATTAAAAGTTCTGCTCATTAAATTTATCAACCTTCAACTTACCCTTGCCTGTCATTACTCCCACTCAACCGTGAGACCATCTTGTAGAGTATAACAAAATACAACCCACTTTGATACTACTTGTTAGAGTTAGAAGACAAATACCTAACAATTAAATGCATATTCGATCAATAAAACAAAGGAATAAAAATACACAGAAAAATAGAAACAAGAAGACATAAAGAATTTAATGTGGTTCACCTAATATGGGCTACATCCACCAAACCACAATGATCCAATCTTTTATTATCTAGTGCATAATTTGTTATAATCTCATGAATACAATACCATACTACAACTCAGCTCCCAACCACTTATACCAAACCCTATTTCAAAACTACTAAAAAGTAGGGTTTTACAAAGTGACATGAATCATTAAGAGTGTACAATATAGCATGATTGGTCGCCACACACCAACAATAGGCACCTCAAGAATGACAAGATTTTTTGAAAGATAGGTATGTTAAATTTTCTATAACTAATTTATTTGAATTTTAAGAATATTTTAGTTTAAAGTCAATGTTATTCTTGAGAGATTAATTTTTTTTTAATTATTTTTTTAATACCAAGATTGCTACTAATCGATTCATATATTATATATAGTTTTATTCTATTTGCAAAAAAAATCTAATATTATAATTAATTAGATGAAGGAACAAAAATATAATGATAAGGAAGAGTGGGTTATAACGACACGGGTCTCAAAAAAAACTTCCTTCACATTTATGTACATGTCAAATTATTGATGTTTAATAATAAATAAAATTCCATATAATCATACTGATAAAAAACTATTTAACTATAAATATAATTAGTGTTATTAGATTTCCAAATCATGGTGTGTGAAGATTTTCCTTTCCTTATGTTTTCTTGCATCTTGATGATGGATCACAAAGTGTGATAAAAAATGTTGATGATAAAAAAAAATTACATAATCAAATCTAGAAAAATTTCACAAAATAGAAATATAATATTATAACTATTAATGAAGAAAATTTAAAAACTACGAATAAAATTAGTTGATAAATAAATAAAATAACTTCAGTACAAATAAATAATGTTTTTAAATAAAATAAAATAAAATACTTTTTAACTAAGACTAAATAATTCTAAAATGAAACTAAATACATATTTCAAATAAAAATAAAATAATTGTTAAGTAAATAAAATAACAAGTAATAAATAAAAAATTATATAATTTCTATTTTTCCACATTTCCTATAATCACAAACAAACTAAACATAATTATTTTACATTAATAAAAAAGATTTAATTTACACTTTTTTAAGGTAAAAGGTCATAAACTTGTACTTTATATTGATTAAAGAAACAAATTTACAGGAAACACTAAATGCTTAAAGCATAGTATCGGTCTTCTAAAAAGATTTTGACCAACCATATGCAAAAGCCAAATCTAAAACAAAACGTAGATTCTAGAAATATACTACAAAAACTTTCCTTGAAAGAAAAAAAGATAATCATGATGTTCAAGCCCTTAACACAGTGGTGATAGATCTCATAAAATTTGAAAGCTATCACTGAATTCATCATGATGCTTTACATTTGCAATCTTCTCCTACCATGTTTTGTCAGCAAGTAAAAAGATGGACCAACAATGTGTACATGACATAAAAGATCGCCTTGCTGGATATCTATTTACACTTAATAATATATTGATTTTAATTAAACTAGCACTTGCACCAACAAGGTGCAATGTTTACGCTGATAGCAGTATATGTATTCAAATTCGAGCACTGAGAATCGTATTTTAAGGCCTAAAAATAATTGGTTCAGAGGACAATACAAATATTTGAATTGATAATCCAAACTGATGGGTTAATATCTTGACATATGCTTAGTTGAAAGGAAGGATGTTTAAATCTGTGGTGCAAACCCAGTAGGTAAGTCTACTTCGCACTGGAAGGTTTGCTTCTGCTACTTTAAGAAACTCTAAGAGAATTGGGTACCTTGCGAAGCACCATCCTTGAAAGGGAGCTGTCATTTGTGTCTGAATACTCATATCACAATTAAATACAAGGAGGGTTCAAAATATAAGGAATGGAAGAGAGAAAAATAGCTAAACCATTTATTCCTTATGAACATAAAGGCAAATTAGGAGCAGTAAAGTAAAATTATTAATTTCTTTAACAATAATGTTCACCAAAATTTTGTAGATTATTTGGGTACCTTGGGAAGCACAATCCTTCGAAGGGAGCTAGATAATCAGTGTTTTTTAGTTCTTTTTGCACAAGAAACCTGAGAAAGTTGTAAAGGAAGGTTAGTGGAAGAAAAAGTAGTTTTTAAAAATGTCACAGCATGTTAGAGTGAAAAAAATGAATATTTAAATCATAATAAAATAGAAGGTTCAAAATATAAGGAATTTAACAATACTATTCACCAAAATGTTGTATATTATATGTTACATGGCTGATGCAAAATAGTCACAATATATAGCAACATGAAAAATGAGATCTTCATCCTTTTTTGGTGAACTATATAAAAACTATATTTATGTAAATGGTACAAACCTTATTTTCACGAAGAGGATTCATTGTTTGGATATCCATACTTCACATTTTAAATAGTTTAGACATTAGCAAGAAGATCGTGTGAGTCCACATCACCCTTCATAAAGTTTGAACAGCATGGAAACTATAGAATTACATAAAATTTGTTTAGAAGCCATTTGTACAAGAATATATAAAAAACCTGTGTATATAAAAAAAAATGTGTGCAACCAATATATTTGCAATCATGGCATTCCCCGATATTACACTTCTTTGAGGTATTATTTGAAACAGTTCAGTTGGCTTGTTATTTGCATACATTTTGCCTTGTTACAATTCCTTGTTGCTGAATGTTTCCAATGATGGACTGAATGTTGTCAAATTGCCTTATTTAAGGGTTGCGGTATATAAGTCTGGGCAAGGTAAACTGACAAATACCACTCTAAAAAAGAAGATATGTTGGTCCACGTCTAAGAAATCCTCATCATCCTCTTGCATAAGGGGCGTGACCAAAGGATCACAATCATGTCATTCCTCTCCATCTTCTTTTTGAAAAAAAAATTTGAGGACAATTTCCATGTTCACGTACTTATTCTCAACGTAATCCTCTATACCATAAATGCTAACCAATAATTAATAGAAAAATTGATCTTCAAGATAGAAAAACACCTAGAAGAAATTTAATTGTATGATATAATACCATGAAGAATGTGTTTCCTTTTTACCATGAACATCAATAAATGGAATCGATGTGATTTCCAAGTTAACTTAATACCTGTTTATTTTGAGACATACATAATATCTAAAATAATCTCTCCAAAACTACCAAAATATTTTGTCACAACTTCACATCTTGCATATACAATAGAAAATCTTACTAATCCCAAGATGAAAGCTTTCTATATTATTTGATTACAAAGTCTTCACATAATCTCTTATTAACAAAATCAAATGTTCCAGCTATTACAGAGTTGAGAAATGTTATAGTTAAAATTGTGTGAAACGCACAATTTTCCAACTTTACATTTTGCATATACAATAGCAAACTCAACTGGAGTGAACAACATTGACCTTTACCGAGCTTTCCATGAGTCATATCAGTTTATATTCACTATTCGCACACGTTTCTTATCTTAGCTTCTCCGCAAGTAATAAGCCCATCTCCTACACTAACTATTGTCCCCCCTATTATTGTAGAACAGAAACAGAGTAGTGTACTGAAAACAATGAATTGAATTGAAGTAGTAATAATATACAATAATAATTGTTATGTACATAATTGAGTTTATTAGAAGGGAGAAGAGCATCAAATTCTACATAATTGAACAAGCATCTTGATTGTCATCGCTGAAGAGAGAGGTGTATCTTTCCTTATTTTTTTACGGATTGGGGAAGGTGGGGTGCACATTCCTTACAAAACCAACGGGAGACTTATGGTAGACCTAAGTAGCATATAGATGGTATACCAGATTGTACGGCTTGTATGGCCACATCTCTGCTCTTTTTGCAGTCCTCCTTTTCACCCTCTTCAACACCTTGTTTGCCTCCACATAACCAGTAACTGTCACTTTAAATTGCTTTCTATCCACTTCCAACTATCTCACGTATGTACTTGCACTCAAATAGCATTAATACTTACTCTCATTATTGCTACACGAAATAGATTTTAATAGAAAATGTTTATGAATCACAGCATCTCACCTTTCACATTTTTTTAGTGATTTCCTCACTTTTCTTTCGCACCCTTCGCAATCCATACGAACTCTCAACACAACCGTCTGCAATGGCATAACATCAATGGTTACTTAATAACTGATTCAATTGCTTCCATGACATCTGATGTATATAATGAAAAAACAAGAGAAAATGGGATACCTGAAACTGTTTAAGTTTCTTTGGCCAGTGAATAGTTGCTGCCTCCATCAAGGTTTCAAGAAGAACCATGGCACCCATCTTCGACGTTTCTCAAATAACGAACAACCATATGTTTCAAAACAAAATGTAAAGACTCTCCTCTTAGAGAAGCAAATACACAAGGATTACCTGGAGCTCTACGAAGACATGTGTCCGCCTAATAAATTATCCAACTAACTGAGTAGCCATCGCAAATGGATTTCAGTTAGAGTTATGGAAATGGATTTCAGTTAGAGTTATGGACTACATGCCATTAATTATTTTTAAAAACCGTTATGACATGAAAAGAATATTTTGCGATCCTCAAGGACATGAAAGCTTTACAAAGTTGTGTTTTAATATTGTAATTGTAAAATGTGAAAATAGAATAATACAAACCATTAAAAAATTATTTGAACAGTTAAGGGATAACACAAATATTCCCCACCAATTTTAGACACCAATGCAGTGGCGACCTTATGCAGGCTTAGCGGAGGGTGACCAGTAACTCTTTAGCCATTCTTTTTCCGAGTGAGAGGTGCACAACTTTCAAATGTGATACCCTCAACAATGAAGTTTGATCCTTCGATGATCACGCTTCCACAGGAAAAAAACTCCACTACTAATTATGCTCTCATCCTACTCATACCAATGCAAAATATTCTAATTACTAAATAAGTCATCATGAACGAAATAATGAAAAGAAGATTTTTTTAGTCCATGATATCTTTGGACGAATATTGAGAGTATAAAACCATACCTGATTGTGGTCGATTCGAGCACTGGTATTATCCCAAGTCAAGATTGTTTCTTCACAGCAATATCCTCTCAAAGTAACGAAATTCTTTATTTTTGGCACATAGAGAATGTTTATAAATTTCGGGCATGATCTCAATGACCACCGCTACTTGTTATGGAGAGAAACTAAATCGATAGTTGATTGGACGTCGTTCTAGTTATGAGCACCATCATTCTGATAAACTCTTAACACTCTGTCTTAACTTTGCCTCTACCATTACCTCATACTATACTTCTTTCACATTTCTAAAGTGGCTTTTAGGCCTATAAATAGGCATAATTTTCATGGTTGATCCCAACTCATATCATTTATCATTTCCTCCAATAAATCCAAACAAATTAGTGCAATGGCGATTCGCAAATAGACTGGCATTTATCTCATATAGTAGTAATCTGTACGTAGGCCTATGAGTTGATGATAGAAGAAGAGAGGGTGAGCGCATTAAATACAGTAATGTGCTCCGCATTCCAAGGTCAAACTAGTCAAATTTGATTTGTATTTGCAATGATAAGGCCTCTTCTATGATCTTCCCAATCCACCTCTCTATTTTGTCAGAGGCACCACTCTCGAGCACTATTTTCGCACCATTTCCATTTTTCTCAGCGCTGTTTCCCTTTTTCATAGCATAAGGCATTTGATCCTCACATTCATCATAGGATTTTGTGACATGTCATCCCTCTGTGTTAGCAGTACATGTGAAATAGTTCCTCCTAATTTTCCACTACCTATCATGGCTTAGGATTAAAAAAAAATCTGACGAAAGTGATTTCAAACAACTTGAAACTATGTGGGCTCTCATGCTTTTTCCGGTATAAGATAATTTATCGATAGCTTGACACTTTTCCATTATGGGTGATGCCCACAATGAAAACTCTATCGGCTTAATGAAAAGTCTAATTGTAATGTTTCCAGTCAGCTGACACTTTTCCGTCAATGGGCTATGCCCATAAAAAAGTCTATCGGATTTATAAATATATGTTTATAATTATTAATTTTACTAATAATATTTTAAATTTATCAGCATATATTTGACCTCAAATTTTCTTAAATGCGTGAAGTTTTCTCAATTTTTCCGGTTTAAAAATTTTTATAAAATAATTATTTTTTGCAAGTTTTAAAATTTATCTTGAAACATACAATTATCCTATGCATTTTTACAGTTAAAGCATTTATAGAAAAATAATTCATTCCTTTTATTATTTTTTCCAACTTTAATATTATAGAAATTCATTTTCAATTTAATTATTTTGATTATTGGTTAAGATATTTTTTTCATATAATTTAATTAAATATTTAATTTCTAACATATTTTTGTTTTTACAAGGTTCGAGAATTATATGGATAAATGCTCTAATAATCGTCTTCTAATGGCAAAGAAAGACTTGACAATAGGCATTAATAAAGTGACAAAAGAAAATTTGGCTAGTGCAGAATGGAAGAAAAGAAATGCTCCAAAAAATAAAAACCATAAAGGATTTACTTTTTGGGTGTCACGAAGTACAGGGTTATGTTTAACTGTAGGAAAAGGGAAGGGGCAAAAGAGGCCAATGGTGATGGAAAAGTGCAAGTTTGATGGATCAAACACTCGCCAACTTATTGCACTTCGCTTTCACTATAGAGGTGCCTTTTGTTGTTGTAATCTTCATAACAAGATTAAAAATTAGTCATTGAAATAGGTTATCATCTATCAACAATAAATTCTACAAATATTTAGTATATATTTAAATTTATATATTTTCTAAATAAAGCATTGAGTTCATATTGTGAAGATTCAAGTTTAAATCTCAAAAGGACAACAAATATGGACTTCTAAGTTATGAGTTTTTCATTGTTGGTTTTGAATGTGGAAGTGGTTTCTAAATAAGTGGATTAGTTAAAGTGAGTTGTCTTGATCTTCTATAAGTAGTTTTTAGTCTTATTTCTCAAAATGAACTATATTATTCTTATAGTAGTTCTCACAAGAGTGTGTATAAGTCTCTTGTTGATACTCATATGAACATATTATTTGTAAACGATCCCCAATATATAAATATATTTTTTTTATCTATTATTAAAGAAAGACTAGATATATTTTTTCTTACAATGTTTAAAATTAGATATTTCCATAGTTGCAAACTTATTTATTTTTATCATTTGAAATATAATAGTTGATTTTTTATATGATATAATTATTTAAAAATTAAAATAATATTGATATAACATTTTATTTCAAATGCATTGTTTACATATAAATAAATGTAAAATTATTTTTTAAATACATAATAATACATCTAATTATTAGTATATACACTATACAATAGAATTCATTGTTTATAAAAGTTATTTTTTAAGCATATTTTTGTAACATCGTAAAAATTGCATATTGTACATGTTTCTTCTTTCTTTTGGACTCATTTTAATACATTTTAATATGTTTAGTATGCATGCATGATGGATAGTATGTACAAGTAGCATATTCAAACATAAGAATTGTCACATATATGATCCTTGACTAATTCTATATTTTTTCATCATAAGAACCTTCAAATTTCTTATTTTGACCATGTTAGATCAAAATTATAATATGAAAATAACCATGTTCAATTTTATTATGTGAAAATAATTTATTACATTTTAAAATAAAAAATTTCAAATTGTTCCTTCTCTTTCTATTAGTTATTTTCTATTGACTTGAGTGAATTTTCTAATCGCCCTCTAGAGTGTTACACAAAGGGGCAATCCCCAATTCACAATGCACATCATCCACATTCATAAATTCGTAGTTACTAGAATTGTATCCTCATTTTTAAGGAACGTGTATGACCATTCATAGCTATATCAATATTTACATTCTTAGTAACAAATAGGTATGTTGGATGGTTTCATTTTATCTTTAATTTTGTCATAAGTCATTAAATTAGTCAACCTAGGGGCTTGGTTAAAGAAAAAATGAGCATTGCTTACTAAGATGAATTATAATGCAATCATATTTAGATAGTCTAATTATAAAATATCCAATCAAATAGGAAATAACAACTTTACACACACAATGAAACACTTTTTTATACTAAAAAATGAGCTGTATATTAAGCTTCACGTGCTTTAATATAATTTAAGATAAAAAAATTTAAAATATATATATAGATTTTCATATACATTTAATAGTAAAAATTATTATTTAGTCTACCTAACTTCCTCTCAAAATAATGTTGGTCTGAAACTTCTTATAAGGAATAAAGATATTGAAATATGACACCAATAAAATCCAATATCTAGGTACAGAAAATAACAACCAATGAACCTATATTAAATTAATTCAAACCAATAATCTCTTGAAATTGGGTGCAACTTCTTGAAACATGTTAAATCACTTGATTTCAGACACATGGATGTATGCCTCTACAAAACCAATGTGATTTATCACATGAACCTCCTTTAAGGCCAATAAATAAATAACCCTAAACATTGAGGAGAACTTTGATGCACAATTAAATTAAGGTGCCATTATACAATAAAAATATGTTACAACTCACAATGAAATTCTTAAACATAAATATAGACATTGGAAATATGCAAGATTCTTATAAAAATAATATTCAAGCCATTATGTAAATTAATAGCACTTAACTATCTTTGAAATTCACTATTTAATTACAGCAACTCTAAAGAATGACACATTAAAACATATATTTTGATTGATGCAATATTACTTTAATGTCTAGATTTTCCTACACTCTAAGAGATAATTAAAAAGTGATCCTCTCACTTTTTTTGAATGTTTTGAAGTAAAGAAAATTCGCAATGGTTCTTTACCTTTGGACATTTATACAAAATACTCATTTTTCCACTCTCCTAGTCATCCAAATATTTGTCACAACTCTCATTTCTTGTTATTTGCACAATCCTCTCATATAAAATTTCTTTATCTCCTTAACTTTCTATTAGGTTTATATAAATGGCATACAACCATTTTCTACATCAAGTCTTTTCTAATAGCTTACCCATGATAGTCATACAAATATAAATTATTGAATATGGGTATTAGATTGAATTCCTTGGATAATTTGAGCATTACTAGAAATTTTTGTATTTGCATTTTACAACATTATTTTTCAACTTGTTATATATTCCTTTAAAAAATCATTCTATTCTCAAATTAAAGTTAACAATGTCTCTATTTTATATTCATGTCTCCTTTGATATGTATATTTTTATTGTTACTATGTATTCAATATCTTCTCACTTCTTCATGTGATTGCTTCATAAATTATACATAATATTTATTATTTACACTTCTCTTCTATTTAATCATCAACTCTCTCAATTTGATATCATTTATTAGAATTCATCGATGCATGATATCATTCCAAGTTTTTATGCTCCTCCTATACCCATCATTCCAAATTTGGTTTCTCCTCCCATGCCCACCTTCCCTTATCCCATTCTTCAAAATGGGATGATTGTATCATTAAGAGAATTCAAAAAAATCTAAGAAAATTTTAATAACGGGGAATACCTAATTTGTAGCTAAGACTAGGAGCAAACATCATGGAAGATAAGATGGTGGCGTATCTAGCATGCCATAAAATTTAAAAATAAGGTGAATTCCACTTCATCTGTTAGGAATTGTATGCATGAAAAATGAAATAATTGAAAAGGAACTAAAATTAAATAAATACAACACTTAAAATCTCACATAAAAACCTAGAATTGAGTTGAATGTAAATTTTTTATCATAGTAATGTGGGTGCTCAATTCACCAGCATAGCACTATTAGTCCATGGATGATAAAATGACATAATTTTGATGTAAATTTTGATAATTATGAGAGAATGGTGTGATTTGTAGACTTACTCTTAAATATTATAAAGGGATAGGATTCACTCTAGAATCTAGATCATATCCCTGATCTGGGGGATTAATTAGGAGACATGATAATCATAGAAGAGTTGCACATCATTTTATTCTTTTACTAAAATAATAATAATTTATCAACTCAATGTGCAATGCCCTACTAGGGAACCTAGGAGAACTTAACCTAAAACATGAACATGATATGTTTATAGAATTATTTTTTTTCTTAAGAACTTACAAAATAATAATGATAACAATATGGAATAAATAAAACATAAGATATAAATAAGTACATAAGTACAACTCAATTATAGTTAACAACTCTCAAGGGTTCCATGACATAGAATTACATATACATTAGTTAGTTATTTTAGATTAAGTATAATTACAAATATCACATATATGCAAATGAATAAAAAGTATAACCTCATTTAAAAGAAAAATAGATACAAAATACCATAAGGTATACACAATGAAACAACATCCTTTGCACAAGTTGTAGGGTATGTAACAAATAATCGAGCACAAATACAATATCCCAAAAGAATCACTACCACCTGATCTCATGGAACCAAAGGTCCACTCCTACTGTGTTGAGGAGCTAACAAAAGACTCCACTTGGATAACAATCACAAAATCCAACATAGTTCAAAACAACTAAGCAATGGATCCCGAAGGCTCTCTATCTCAAAAGGTACCACTTGTATGCACCCTAAAATGGTCGCCTAGACTTTGGGACCCCATTCAGCAATTTATCAAATCCCTGAATCAATATTTTCAAAAATCAACATTTTTTCAATTATATCAATTTCCTTGATCAAATCCTATTTCTATCATTTATTTGATTATTTTCCATGGGCTAACCATTTTATCCTAAGACTTTATTTATTTAAAAAGAATTTCCTCCCCTTTTATTAAATAAAAAGCCCCCACTTTTCCTCTTATCCTAAGTTGCACAAATAAAGCATTATTCTTATTTTATAAAAAGAAGAAAAGGCCTTTTTGTCTCATATGGACACAAAAGTCAACTCTTATTTTCTCATTGGAGGATATTTGTGCACATGGATTTCTCCTCTTTCAAGCTCCGCCCTTGATTAAATCATTTGCCTCTTAATCTCCATGGTCCATTCCTTTTCAATTCCATTAAAAGGAGAGCTCTTTTCTCATTCTTAGATCCCAACTTTGAATACTAATCTTATGTTGCAGGATTTCTTGGAGACTTTGGAGCTTTGGAGATCTTCATGCATTTAGCTTTCATTCTTGCATCATAGCTTCATGTTTATTCTTTCTAGCTTAGTTTCCTTTATGCTCTAGATTAGCTCACATAGCAAATTAGCAAGGATTTGTAATACTTTCCTTTCCATAGCTTAGCTTGCATCTTCATTCTTAGCATAGTTGCATTGCATTTTCATTGTTGATTCTTGAGGATATTGGCACTCTTTCCCTTGTCTCTTTGAATCTCTCATTGTGTGGTTTACTAGCAAGGTTGCATGCTTCAATAGCTCTAGCTGAGAGTGCCATCAACATCCTTGTGACTCCATACCTAAGGAGCTCTAGGTCGCTTTCTCAAGGTTTCCCATTCATGGATTCCCTTGGAAGTAATGACTTAGAGAAGTGCACTATTTAGTGTGTACATTTTTTGCACCCACCGTGGGCCAGAACACTCTTGTTTTGTCCTTCTTTTTATGCATTTCCATCAATTTTTTGTCATCATTTTAGCTTGTTGTTTCGGCTCTTTATTTTTCTGACAAAATTATCGTGTGACATTCTTCCAGTGTCGTACAACAATTTCTTGTATATCAGTGTGATACTTTACCAGTTAAAGTATCATGTGTCGTTGCAGATTCTATCGCACTGTCATATTATTCTCTATCGCATGCAGGTATCATGAACTATCACACAGAGATAAAGTATCGTAGCAGTACACAGCGAAGTATCATACAATTCATTCTCTGACAGAACTGTCGCACAGGCCTGGCAGTGAATGATTTTGGATATTCCTTTGCAAGATTTGATTTATTTGCTTTGGATTCCTGATTTGTTGTGGTAGAACAGAGTTTGATTTGCAAATTTTATTTGGTTTTGATGTGCTAACCTTTGTAGGGCTAACAAGTTGTGCTTGTAGGTACTCTCATTGCTTGAAATATTTTCTTAAAAGAATGCATGTCAAAGCTTCAAATGCACAAGGGCTACTAATCCTTTCTTGCAGGGCTACCCAAAGCATAAAAACCAATCAAGTGCTTGTTTAATTGCTTTCATTTTGAGTGTGGCATATACTAGTTTTTTCTTTTCATAGGCACTTAATATCTTGTTGTCAGAATCTTTTGGTGGTAGGAGAGTATGCTCTTCACCCTCATGGTGAAACAGAAATCTTGACCCATCTTTGGATTTTGAAAGCAAGAGGGTAATTGAACCTTTGCTTGGTGTGTTTGGGAGAAATTTTTGAGCTAGGAGAGTATGCTCTTCACCCTTGAGGTGAAATAGAAATCTTGAAACTCAAAGGTTGATCTACTCTTTGTTTAGTTTTAAGATCCTTTAGCGGGCCTGCTCTTGAGCAATCAAGAGTAACGACCCAAGTGGGGACAAGCTTTTTGCCAGCTATTCCAACCCACTATAAACTCAAGGCTATCAAGGACACAAAACCTTGGTATACATAGTACTTGTCTTTGCTTGATGTGATTACTTGTGGGATTGTGACCATGAGGAAAATGTTGAGCAAGAATGCTTAAGGTACTCTTGTGGCCGCGAGGTCCGTTACTTGTCACAAGGTAAGGAGTCCCTTTGGGGAGCAAGAGGGGTATTACGAATGGAAGCCCTTACTAAGAACCATAGGTAGAGGCCACCCTATTTTTTCGCTTAGCTTCTTGGTGCAAGGATTGATCCTAGTGGACTAACCCAGATCACCTCAAGATTACTCACCATCTGTGTTCCTTTGGTTGTGTCATTGGCACTTCCACGACAAAGCCAATATCTATTGTGGGTAACCACTTTGTGTGAGGCAATGGAGCATCAAGTGTGGGCCAAGTTGTTAAGTATTGAGCCATTGTCTTTTTAGGCTAGTAAGTGCTTGAAGTGTTCTCGATGTGATCTACCCATGTAAATGTTCTCAAATATCAAACATCATGGTAGCATTCATAGGATTTTATTGCTTTGATATCACAATTGCTTGTCTTGGCATGGTTTCTTTTGCCCTTGTGCAAGTGTTTTATGACATGTTTGATCACCTACTATTTGCAAAATTGTCTGATTACTGCTAGTACTGTGCTTGAAATCAAAAAATCCAACTGTTAGATTGAAACTTTGACCGAATTGCCTTTAAAATTGAGATTTTTAACACTCAGTGGTCAAGAGTCGTATGATCCTGAAACTTTATCGCACACTGTACTGAGATTTATTGTGTGATAGTTCGTTGCTACAAAACCATCGCACTGCTTGCCTGGATTTTATCACACAGGTTGCCTGGAAACTATCGCACTTCTTCCTATGAAATATCGCCTGGTCAGATTGTATCGTACTGTTTGCCTGGAAACTATCACACAGAGTCTTTTTGTTGTCTGCTTGATTCATGCCATTTTCAATCTTTCCTTAGTCGACCAAATTTTAGTAGGTAACTTACTCTACCGTTGGAAGCCTGTTTGTGCCTCGAGTTCTTGTATTTAGACCCCTTGAATTAGTATTCTTTTATTTTACAAAGTAATCTTGCTTGTCATTGATAAGTTAGGAATCATCCTTGTTGAAAAAGTAGACCTTTAGATTCTTTGGTAACACACTTGGAGAGTTTCAGTACTCTTTTGTCCAAATCACTTCCATAAAAATTCAATTTCAATTTCAATTATATATTTGGTTAAATCCATCCTCCTAGTCCATATGTGTTAGGATACTTATCCTTTTATTATACACCTCTGTGGCAGTGTTGGTTTACACCTTTTTTAGCTTTCTATCTCACCATCTCTTTTTGGATAATTGAACACTTTTACTATCCTAGTTTGGTATTGATGTTTCGTAAGGTCATCTTATCACCAAGGGTCTTTTTCTTTCATGTCAGTTATGACAAGGTACCAAGTTAGTCAAGAAAAACAACCTCAAGTTGTCTTTGATCAGTTACCCTTAGTCCAAACTCATCAAAAGTGAAAGGTAAAGGAACCCCTCTTTGATCAATTACCTAGGAGTGAGTCTAAAGCTTGGTTTGACCCAAAGAGCAATCCTAGTGAGTTGAGTACCTCTTTAGCACCTTCTTAATCAAATATGGACATGAGTTACACCATGACTAGAAAGGAGAGAGAAGTGATGGATCAAAATCTTGATGACATTTTCTAAAGACATAGGGATAACATGCTATTTGGTGATGACAATCAACCAGAATCACCCCATATTAACTCAAGATATTTAGACGTCCATCAAAGAGCTGAAAGACATTATGGACAAGCTCACCAAGATGCATGGTCACAACATGAAGACCAAAACAATGAATCTGGTGATGCTCATATGAATGCAGCATTTACTAATGACTTGTTCAAACATTCAAGGCCCAACTCTCCACTTAAAACAACCTCAAGGTATGCAAATGAAAGACTTAAAAGGATTGAGCGCGAAAAGAAAGCCTTTTTGGATGAACAAGCCGCTAAAGAAGAAAGGTTTAAACACCTAGAGGTGGAACAACAAACCTTTTTATAATTGAAAAGAAAATCATTCCAAGAAGAAAAAGATATGCTTTTAGCCTAGCAACTCAATGACCAATTCAAAAATAGGGGTACCAACAATGGAAACAACTCTCCACCATCTACTCCCTCAAGAACCCCAAGAAGCAGAAGGCAGTCAAGAACCCCTTCATGATCTCCTAGTCCTAGAGGAAGGATAATTTCACAACATAGGAGACAAACACCTCCTAGGAACTCAAGACAACCCTCCTAACGAGCTCATCATGGCTCTCAACATAGAGGAAGTAGTGCAAGTTTTGATGATCAAGATTTTATGAGGATGCAACAAGAGCCACTATTCCAACAATATGTGGAGAAGTATCTTGATCAAAACAAGGATAGGTTCCTAGAGAGCTTGATTAACAAGGGTGCCAGAGTCCCTTACAACTTTGATGTGGATAGAAGAATCAAGAAACAAGGACCCTCTCAAGAAGAAGAGATCAAACAAATCAAGCGTATGATGGAAAAGGTGTTGGCACCTAAAAGTTCATTTTCACTTGACTCTATTTGTCCCAATCCTTTTGAAAGAAGTGTCAATGTGAAGGATATTCCTAGAAAAATTGAAATCCCCCAATATGACAAGTATGACGGTAATGGAGATCCACATGATCATGTGCATCAGTTCTACATCATCATTTTTGACTTTCACCAAGATGACTCCTATCTTATGAGATTATTTCCAATGAGTCTCAAGGGCCAAGCCATGGAGTGGTTTACCAACATAACCCCTCCCGTCAAAACTTTCAAGGAACTTGTCCACAGATTTGTTCAACATTTTGCATACAACTTGTCAAGATCAGTCACTATGTTAGACTTGTGCAATTTGAAATAGAACCAAGGGGAATCCTTTGTTACCTTCTTGCAAAGGTGGAGACGATTGTGCTCTCACTATTCTAGGAATATTCCTAAGCATGAAAGGATTGATATCATTGTTAGCAATTTGGTGCCTGAAGTGTGGTATGAGGTTCAAAAGATGGTCTTTGATTCCTTCGACACTATGGTCGAAACCGCATGTCAAATTGAGGATGTCTTGAAATAGAAAGGCATTTTGACCAAACATAGCAATAACAACAATGGTCAAAATACTAACAATGCTAATAAGGATAAAGGCAAGCACTCGCACTGGAACAAGAATAAGAAAGTAGTCAATGACGGAGTTGTGGACTCTTCCCAACCCAAGGATCAAGGAGTCCTTCATTTGTCTAGTGCAATCCAAGCTATGAAGCTCAACACATCCTCCAACCAACAAGAGCATAAACCAAAGTATCAAGAAAAGCCTAAAAAGGAGAGGCGACAATTTTCTAAGCTGGGTGACTCCTATGAGGATGTTTTCAAGACACATATTGCCAATAACCTTGCACAACCGCAAGATCTAGCAAATTTTTGCATACCTGACGTTAAGCCACATTGGTGGAATGAAAAAGATTTCTGCAAATTCCACAATGGCATTGGACATGACATCAAACATTGCTGGAAACTTAAGCACCTTATTCAGGATCTTATTGAGAGTGGAAAACTTCAGATTGATGGGTTGAATACCAATGTAGACCATAAGGCATTCAAGGAGCCTTTGCCCAAATATGAAAAGGGGGAAACCTCTAAACCCAAGAATGGCAAGGCCGAAATCAACTATACCTACACAGGTGCAAAAAATGCGGTCAATATGCTTGAGATTGTCAACGAAAGTGTCCACATGATGAGAGACAAAGATCCTTATGGTTATGATGGGGGCTCTCCTCCCATATTTGATGAAGAACCTATGGTGGTGCTTAGGGGTCCTCACTCTCAAAGGTCATCCCAAGCTCTTAACATTGTTACAAGAAATCAAAGCCAAGATCCTGTGGTTATTAGAGGTCCTAGTTCCAACCAGTCCATCAAACCCAAACAAGTGACATCCAAGAATGTCACCACCAAATCAGCAGTCAGCCCTGAAATGAGCTATAATCTTGTTGACTAGTTACAAAGAACGCTAGCTCAAATCTCAATCTTTGAACTCTTGGAATTGTCTCCAAGACATAAGTGTATCCTTGAGGATGCTTTGTGTGTGGAAAATGTTCCTAACAACATAGATGTTGACCAATTCTAGAACATGGTTAACCACCTTTCCAGCCCTCATTACCTAACATTCTCAGAAGAAGATGACAAAGCTTTGATCCATCTGCATAATCTAGCCCTTCATATCGAAGTCATGATTCACAAGACCCGTGTCAGGCGTGTGTTGATTGATGGGGGTGTTGGGCTCAACATTTGTTCCTTGAGTCTATTGAAGATATTGGGTTATTCTGAGCAAGTTATTGATACCCGAAAGAAAATTACCATTAAAGCCTATGATGAGGTAGAGAGAAGCTCCAAGGGCTTGGCCGTCCTTCCTATCAGGATTGGCCTTATTGAAAAGGACATTTTGTTCCAAATTGTTGATGTTGGTCCTCTAGCATATAATATCCTACTTGGTAGACCATGGATCCATGACATGCAAGCAGTGCCATCCACCTACCACCAATGTGTTAAGTTCCCCTATAATGGAGTAGAAGTCTGTATACCTAGGAATAGCACATTATCTGTAAATGCAATTTCAGCAGGGACTCATGTCCCTCTCAATAGGGAAGCAGAGGATTTTGATGCAACCCTAGCACAATGCAAGAATAAATTCAAGTCCATAGACCTTGGTATGGGGGGTATCAACTTGATTCCTTTACTAAACTACCAATCTCACCTAGGTCCTATGGAAAACCTTCACAAGAGATGCATCCTTCATCTTCAGCCATGACTCTGTTTGGTACATTTGTAGAGTCCTCAATGCCCATCCAAGAGGAAAAAGAAGAGGTGGCTGTCAAGGATTAGATCTATAAAGAAGATAAATACATGCATAATGAGAACTTCTCTCCCTCTCCTAAGACACATGTAAGAGGGTACACTCTTGTCAAAAGTATGGGCTATCCAGGTCATGGTCCTCTTAGTCACAGATTAGATGCTAGAGCCAAACCACTTGATCATGCTCTTTTTGGATGCAGGTCTAAAAAAATGGTTGGCCTAGGTTTTGAAAGTCATGACAATAAAATTTCTCCTATCCTTGCTGTGACGGATAGTGATGATGAATCAAACTACATACCCAATTTTCAAAATCAACAAGATAGGTGTGAAGATTGGGTCCCTTCCACCAATCTCCTTTGGGGAGATTCAAATACTCCAATTACCAATCCAACAATTTCAAACCTAGAACAAGAAGAATTCGTTGTTGAAGATCATGTTGAGGATCCTATTCAAGAACATCAATACACAAATGGCATTCAAGAAGGTGTTACCCTTGGTGACATTACAACTTCCACATCTAGACATCGTAAATATGCTTGGTGTAAACATCCCAGCCAGGATTCAGATACGGACTCACATGAGTATGAGTGAGAATCTCTCTCTGATTGTTCTACATTTGACATGGACATTGATGTTGTCCATACATATGGTTCTCAACCTGAGGTAGCTAACGAGTCTAGTGTAGGATTAGTGGATTCGATTCTGCAAGTTGCTTTAGTGGACAATGCTTCACTTGGTAGGATAAATCCTGATTTGGGTACCTTAAAGGGATACTTAACAGACCCTAACTTTGCAATCACCAGAGATGATACCATTTTCATCCACAATATTGAACCCACCATTGACCTACCCCTTGCCAATCCTCACCTAATTGATTGGTCTCAACGCTATCAAGAGCCTCAGCTTTTAACTTTCCAAAATGACTATGAGATAGCATGTTACTAAATGTCCTTAAGCCCGTAGTCTCTTCCACCAACAAACCAACTACAAGCATGACAGAACCAAATATCAAGTACCTTAGTCGCAAAATGAAAAGAAAAGAAAAAAAGAATAATTGTTCTAATGGCAAAAACCACTGTGTGGCGGTGTCAGAACCTAAAAAGGTAAAAATAAAGGATGTATCCAAGGGTAAAAACCTCTCTGAGGCACCTAAGGATGAGGTACTTGATCATCTCCCAAGTTACTTTCAAGACATATCTTCAGTGCTTGTTGAGCCTACATAGCCAGTTAATTTGGGTACACAAGAGGCTCCACAAATAGTTCATTTAGCTCAGTCTCTATCAACACAGGAAAAAGAGGCATATACCAAGTTCCTACAGAGCAAGAAGATTAATTTTTCTTGGACTTACTCAGAAATGCCATGGTTGGACACTAATCTCATTATGCATCACTTGTCCATAGCTCCAAGCATAAAACCAGTAAAATAGAAATTGAGGAAAATGCATCCTCGCATAGTTCTTCTTGTCAAAGTAGAACTAGAAAAGCTCCCCAGTGCAGGATTTATAAGAGCCATTGATTATGCCGAATGGATATCTGATATTGTACCAATTTCAAAACATGACAAGTCCATTCATGTCTACATAGATTTTAGAGACCTTAATAAAGCATGCCCAAAGGATGATTTTCCACTTCTAAACATAGACATGATAGTGGACATGACTGCGGGTCATGAGATCTATTCATTGATGGATGGTTTTTTTGGGTATAATCAAATCAAGATAGCTCCTGAAGACCAAGAAAAGACTGCATTCACTTGTGCATGGGGAACCTATTGCTAGAATGTTATACCATTTGGATTAAAAAATGCAGGAGCTACTTACCAAAGAGTTATGACAACTATCTTCCATGGCATGATGCATAAGAATATGGAAGATTATGTGGATGACACCTTGGCAAAATATAAAAAAAGGGATACACACCTAGGAGATTTAGAAGTCATTCTAGATCATATGGAGTAGTTTCAATTAAGATTAAACCCCAAAAAGTGTGCATTTGGAGTCACCTCTGGAAAAATTCTAGGGTTTATCATTTTAGCCAAAGGAATAGAGGTGGACCCAGAGAAAGTTCAAGCAATCTTGGATATGCCGCCTCCCAAAAACATTAGCCAAATGAGGAGTCTTCAGGGATGCCTTCAATCTATAAGGAGGTTCATTTCACAACTGGCAGATAGAGCCCAACCCTTCAATAAGACATTACACAAAGGGGTTAAATGTGTCTGGAATGAGGATTGTCAGAAAAGCATGGACCAAATCAAGCAATACTTTTCCAATCCTCCAATCTTAATGCCTCCTATCCCAGGAAAACCACTCATATTGTATGTTTCAGCAACAGAATCTTCCTTGGGGGCATTATTAGCTCAACTTGATGACACTGGGAAAGAAAGAGCTATATACTACATCAGTCATACTCTTGTGTCATATGAGGTCAACTATACTAGTATTGAAAAATCTTGCCTTGTGGTGGTGTTTGCTTCCCAAAATTTGCAAAATTACATGCTTGCACATACAATACACCTCATTGCAAAAATTGATCCTCTCAAATATTTTCTTGGTAAGGCTGCTCTCATAGGTAGACTTGCTAAGTGGATGATGATCTTATCAGAATTTGACATAGAGTATGTTGAGCATAAGGCTATAAAAGGACAAGCCATTGCAGATCAATTGGCTGATTTCCTAATTCGAGATAAAGCACCAATTCAAGTTGAATTTCCAGATAAGCACATAATATACATGACTACAAGAACATGGAAGATGTTGTTTGATGGCTCTTTCATGCAAAATAGTTCAGGAGCTGGAGTGTTATTTGTTTATCCTCATGGGTACACAATCCCTAAGTCCTACAAACTATTGTTCCCATGTGCAAATAACATTGTTGAGTATGAGGCCTTGACAAATGGACTAAAAATGGCAATAGAATGGAAAATCACAGAGTTGCATATCTATGGGGATTCGCAATTACTAATCAACCAAGTTAATGAAGAATACCAAACAAAGGATGAAAAAATGGTACCCTACAAGAAAATGGTTGATTCATTGAGATAATATTTCACCTTTGTTGCATTTCAACAAATCCCTAGAGCAGAGAATAAAGCAGCTGATGCTATGGCTACATTGGCTTCACTTCTTCAACTAGAACAACATGAGTCCAAATTTGAATTCCTAGTGGAAGAGCTACGCTACCCTATCTATGACTCCCAAGAAAGCCAATTTGTTTGTACCCTTGTTGGCCATGAGTCATCCCGCTATGGTTCCATTTACTCATACCTTTGTGATGGCATTATTCTTGAAACCTGCAACCATTCTAAATGAAGAAACTTAACCCGAAATGCCTCTCACCACACCCTTATCTTTGGTGATTTGTATATGAGGGGTTTAGATGGGACACTTCTTAGGTGCTTGGAAAAGGATGAGTCTGACCAAGTGTTAGTTGACATTCATGAGGGCATTTGTGGAGGACATTCCAATGGTCTTGCCATGGCCTAAAGGTTGCTTAGGTCTAGGTACTATTGGCCTACCATGCAGACAGATGTAGTAGCTTTTTCTAAATCATGTGAAAAGTGTCAAAAACATGGTAACCTGATACATGCTCCAGGCAGGGAGCTTATTCCATCTATATCTCATTGGCCATTTCATCGCTGGGCCTTTGACCTTGTTGGGAAGATTCATTCCAACTCATCAGGTGGACACAAATTCATCATCACTGCTACTGATTACTTTACCAAATGGGTATAAGTTGTCCCACTTTTTGTTGCCTCGGGCAAGACAATTTCTCTATTTATTTTGAACCATATCATCTGTCGATATGGAGTACCTTTTGAAATAATCACTGACAATGGAGGTCAATTCAAAAAAAAGGACCTTAAACATCTCTGCAAGAAATTCAAGATAAAACAACATTGGTCCTCCATTTACTTCCCGCAAGGAAATGGACAAGTAGAGGCTTCAAATAAAACCATTCTCAAAATTCTCCATAGAACAGTTCACAAGAATGGTAGAGATTGGCATCTACAGATAAATCCGGCCTTGTGGGCCTATAGAATGAGTATTTGTACTCTAACTAGGGCTACTCCTTTTTCCCTCACTTATGGTGTTGAAGCAGTGTTACCTTTAGAGGTGGAGATTCCTTCACTTAGAGTTTCCCTCAAAGGTCTAGTGATAGATTAAGACTACCGCACCATGAGGCTCCAAAAACTAGAACTTCTAGATGAAAAGCGTAAAGCATCATTTGATCACATAAGGGTCTACCAAAAGCGTATGTCTAAAGCGTTCAACAAGAAGGTTTTCCCTCGAGAATTTCAAGTGGGAGATCTTGTCTTATGAGAAAACCCTAAGAACCAACAACATAGAGAGAAAAAGGGAAAATTTGAACCTAATTGGCTTGGACCATACATCATTACTGTTGCTTTTAGAACAGGTGCTTACTTGTTGTCTACTAAAGAGGGAGAGAAGCTCCCTGATCCTATTAATGTTTTGCACCTCAAGAAGTTCTATCCATGATGCCTATTCTGTCTGGGGGCATCCTTTGTACATATTTATTGATCCTGAAAAAATTCCAAAAAATTCATATATGATGCTGAAAAAATCCTAAAAAGCATATAAAGTCCTGAAAAAATACAAAAAAATCAAAAAATGCAAAAAATTCAAAAAAATAGAAAAAGTGCCTTGGTGAAAACCTGGAAACAAGCGCCTTGGTAGCAAAAATACAAAAAAATTGAAAAAATTGAAAAAATCTCCAAGTGGTGAAAACCTGGAAACAAGCGCTACTTGAGGTCTTTGCACCCTTATTTCTTAGCATGCGTCCTTGACACTTAGCCTCTCTCCATCATGCCTTGACCTTGTTGCCTTGGTTTGGAATTGGTCTTTATCTTTGACTAGGGGGCATAACTGCGTTAGCTTTGGTCTCTAGGATGCGTTGGTATTTAGGACATCTTGCAAACGGTGTTTTTCAACACCACCCCAACTGTGTTTTTCAACACTACCCTAGCGTCAAGTGTTTCTCAACACTTATCAGATATCTTACCCACAATCTAGAATGATATGATATTTCTCACTAGCAGATGTGATACTCAAAGTTTGACTCTATGACCTACACACACGCACTTAAACACTCGACTCGCTAAGACTTGTTTGACTTTATTTCTTTGTGTGCTATCTATGATGATTTCTATGATGAGTGTTCTCTCCCTAATATTTTTCGATGATGCCGAGCTAGAAGACTGGGGGCATGAGGACATTTTTTATTGCTTTTTTTGCTTGTGGGTATATTTTGTTGGTCCTAACTGTCATTAGCATTTATGCTTGTTCCACTTGACATTAGGGTCTACAAGGTATTATCCTTGACTTTTTTTGCAAGTGCATACTTATAGTCATCTTGACTTTCCTTATGTCTCGATGCAAGTATAATCTTGCCATATTAAACTTAGGAAATCTCACTGCACTAGTCATCTTGACTTATATGTCTTGGGTGCTTAGGTGGGATTCCCACATATCTATTTGATATAGATCATATTTAAATTCACATAGTCATACTAGTGTGCATTGTATGATCTTACGATGCTACCAATAATGCTTGATGATGAATATTAGAGTCTAAAAAGCTTTGTGACCTTGCAAGTAAACCACTTTTCATAGTAGCTTGCATTTTTAGGTTCATGTTAGTTTAGTTTTGCATCTTGCATATGGAGAGAGCTCTCCTTTATCTTTCATGGATTTGTCGGTCAACTGTGCTCACCTTTCACCTTTTTCTCTATCATGTCTTTCACTCCTTGCCTTTCACATCACGTCCTTTTTCCTATCATCACAAGGGGTTAATCTTATCATCATATCTATATCAACAAAGAGATCATTTTCAGAAACATGAGTCTATATCATAAACATGAGAACTAAACATACATCTATGAGAGAGATTATACATGAGCATATACATCATACATTTTGAGCAATATGACAAGACAATATAAAACTGAAACATCCATCACAAGTGGGACACATACACAAGATACATCACAAATCCAGTAAATCTCATATATATATGATGAATGTCATGATACAAAATACAATGTGGGATCCAAAATCTGGATAATGTCCTAGGATATGTCTCTATACATCTAAACACCCTAGACCTAAGTCTGACTCTCCCCATCATGTGGTGGTGGTGGTGGAGGTGGTGTCATTGCCCTGTCTGGTACCATGTCAGATCTCCCAGCCCTCTCAGAGTAGAGTGGTGCTCTTTGTCCCTCAAGTACAGCCTATATGTAGAGACCATGAAAGTAAGTAGCTCGTGTTGCCTCCCTCTGAATCTCTGTTGCATCGGCCTGTGCTGCCCTCTCCCACTGATCTATCTCAGTTTGTAGATTAGTCAGCTACTGATCTCTCATAGCAATGGTAATCCTCATCTACTACATCTCCATCTCCAGAACCTAGATCCTCACCCTGAGATCCTCTCCTCCTCCTCCTGCAGGCTGATCCTACCCAGCATCCACCCGTCGGTGAGCTGGTCTCACCGCATCCTCTCCCTCATCATCAAAACCCTGTCTCTATGACCATTTTTGACCACTGGATCGAGACCCCTATCCTCTCTCTCTCACCCTCCCTCCATCTCCCCCGTCCCCTCCATCTCCATCATCTCCATCACCACCCTGTGCAGCCGGCTATGCATCAAGTACAATAAACCATGGGAATGGATACCTCCACCACTCTGCCCTGTAGGCTGCATCTGCACCTGCATCTACCATATCCAAGAGATAGTCCCATGGCTCCCTACGTATCCCTGCGGTGTCTTGTACTACCTACTGGTAGTCCAGCATTAGCAGCCATCCCTGTCCCTCCTCCTCCCTGACCCGAGCATATGTAGTGGTCTCTGTGGGCACCCTCTATTGCCACCCAAATTGTCTCCAAACCTGAGTGATCATGAAGTGCTCTACTATCTCAGAGTGTTAACCTACTAGTGGCCGGCTGCATAACATGTTCCCCAACTCATGCTCTCAATCACCCCACTGCTCACAGGCCTTGTATGGTCTCCACTAAAATGATGTGAGCTCGTCCAGTAACCTTTAGTAGTATGTCACATCTCTGCTGTGTGGTTGTGAGAGGAATCTTGTGTACCTATAGATATAGGGGCATCTCCGCTCCCTAGGCTGCACATGTGGGTGCACAATGGTGATGTTCTCCCATGCCCATACCTGTGCCAAGACCGCACTGCATGCCCATGTCATGCTCTCCCTATAAACGATCTTGTGGAGCTCATGGTACATGTCTGCTAGGATGGCTGGGCCCCATGCCATCCATCGTGGGTATGCTATCAGGTCTGCAACCAATCTGCCCCAGCCTAATGGGAACCCTCTCTGGCTCCTGTTAATGATGAGTGCCTATGCTACAATAGAGCATACTATGCATGGCACTGGGAAATCTTTGCCAAACTCCTCTATCAATCGGTCCCAACTGAGGTGTCAGTCAATGATGGTAACATCCTGGAACATGTCCTAGAAGGCCTGTCATCCCTCGGTCGGATCCTGATCATTGTATACCTATGCCAACAAAAAATCATGTCAGTTTCTATCATATGGAAACTTTACATCTATGAACATCTATAAACATGATTATACTCATTGGATATTCGTGGCTAGGCACTTGAAGGATCCGATAGACATCCTCCAAGGTAATTGTGGCCTCTCTGATCGGTAAGTGAAAGGTGTTATGCGCACTATGCCACCTCTCAACCAATGATGTCAATAGCCCATGATCTATTTGAATATGGGGCATCTGTAGCAAGTACCCAAAACCCATATCCCCCAAGTCTGCTCATCCTGGATCATCAAGATCTTGGACACAGCAAAACTCAATCACTCTCGGCGCTCTAATAAGGAGCACTGGAAAGTTCTCCTACAAGCCATAACCCCAAACCAGATGTCAGAACATATCATGATGGATGTATAAAATTAGTACAAAATATCTTAAATGCAAACATTGTCTAGACCCATGTCATATTGCTCAAAATTTAAAACATGTCATATTTCTTATACTAGTGCGATACTATTTTTTGATAAAGTATCGTGCGATATTTTCCTCAATAGCAGTGCGATAATATTTTTGAGTGTGATAATTCTCATAGGATTGCACGATGTTTCATCTGGTATCGTGCGATACTGGATTTGACACCTGTGTGATACTATGTCAACCCGCGAACTATCGCACGATAAATATTATCAAAGGGGTGCGATGCTTAATAACTAACGTATGAACTTTCGCATGAGTAAAATTTGAAATATTAAAAAATAATTAAAAACATGTTTAAATGACATAAATATGCTCATAAATGACTTAAAGGGTGAGTTTTTCTGAAAACTTACCTGGGCACCATACTAAGGAGGCCGGTTGTGCAACCGGGCACGCTTGAATCGATGTCTATGTACTAGAATCACTACTTGTTGGGCCATTTTCTCTCTCTAAGCTCTCAAGGTTCTCAAAACACAATAAGACAAATGATTTTGAAAATGACCTTTTTACCCCCTTTTATAGCATTTTGACTTTTGACTAATTTCCAAAACATCTCAGAATTGCACAAAAATTGCACTCCTAGCTAATTTCGACATCCTGGATCCATTTTCAAGATCGAAATCAAAATTTGAGTTCATCTTGATAGTCAAAATCAGATTTCAAACTTTCCCCTTCTTCTACACAGTTGGCTGACCATTTGAGGCCTGATCCTTCGATCTTTGTTGGGGCATCTTCATTTCTTCATCCCCATATCTTTCAACCTTCTAGTCTTTCATTCATTTTCATTCGATTCATCTCTCTGAGGTTGGACTTCATTTTTATCCTATATCTTTCTCAGTTAAACCTAGTCAAACTGGGGTATATTTTCACTGCTTGATGGTTATTCTATCACCTTTCATCTTCGATTATGATTTCTAGTGATTTGATCAAATTTATCAATTTATTGTTTCTCCTCTACCTTATTTCATTTCAATTCTGAGGGGGCAGTACCTATCAGCTTCAATCCTTGATTTAGCTTATCAATTGAACCTTGAGATTCTTATCTCTTATTTAAGACTTGACAATTTCCTATTCACAGGTGTGTTGGTCTTGTCTTTCAGCTTATCTTTGTCAGCTTATGCTTACCATTGTCCTAATATGTTCCCATTCGTCGAACACATGTCTAGATTGTTTTGTGATCCCAAATCGATCTCACATTTCAATTCTATTATTTGACTACATGTGATCCCAAATCGATCTCACATTAGTCAAAGAGGGGCAAATGTATGCACCCTAAAATGGTCGCCTAGACTTTTGGCCCCCATTCAACAATTTATCAAATCCCTGAATCAAAATTTTCAAAAATCAACATTTTTTCAATTATATCAATTTCCTTAATCAAATCCTATTTCTATCATTTATTTGATTATTTTCCATGGGCTAACCATTTTATGCTAAGTCTTTATTTATTTAAAAGGAATTTCCTCCCCTTTTATTAAATAAAAAGCCCCCACTTTTTCTCTTATCCTAAGTTGCACAAATAAAGCATTATTCTTATTTTATAAAAAGAAGAAAAGGCCTTTTTGTCTCATATGGACACAAAATTCAACTCTTATTTTCTCATTGGAGGATATTTTTGCACATGGATTGCTCATCTTTCAAGCTCCACCCTTGATTAAATCTTTTGCCTCTTAATCTCCATGGTCCATTCCTTTTCAATTCCTTTAAAAGGAGAGCTCTTTTCTCATTCTTAGATCCCAACTTTGAATACTAATCTTATGCTACATGATTTCTTGGAGACTTTGGAGCTTTGGATATCTTCATGCATTTAGCTTTCATTCTTGCATCATAGCTTCATGTTTATGCTTTCTAGCTTAGTTTCATTTATGCTCTAGATTAGCTCACATAGCTTAATTAGCAAGGATTTGTAATACTTTCCTTTCCATAGCTCAGCTTGCATCTTCATTCTTAGCATAGTTGCATTGCATTTTCATTGTTGATTCTTGAGGATATTGGCACTCTTGCCCTTGTCTCTTTGAATCTCCCATTGTGTGGTTTACTAGCAAGGTTGCATGTTTCAATAGCTCTAGCTGAGAGCACCATCAACATCCTTGTGACTCCATGCCTAGCAAGCTCTAGGTCGCTTTCTCAAGGTTTCCCATTCATGGATTCCCTTCAAAGTAATGACTTAGAGAAGTGCACTATTTAGTGTGTACACCACCAACTAATGATAAAGAGAATATAGTAAATATCAAAATACCAATAAGTACCAATACCAACACCACATACCAGAAGTAACCACAAGCTACCTGTTAGGTATTTTTCTTGTATGAATCTCAGTGCTTGAATAACTACTTGAAAACTATGCTTCCTAATACTGTTTCAGAAAAAAGAAATTCCTAATTGTTGAGGATTGGATAAGATCCTCCTTCATTTTCGAGCTCCACATGCTCAAGCAGGTTTTACCTTTGAATAATTACTGATTACATAGTATATATTAAAGTGGACACTGATTTTCTATTTACCTTTTATTAAACTAGCTTATAAAACACTTTGCAGATGACCAAAATCAACTGAAAGCAAAGCTTAACTAGATAAACCATGATTGTAAGAATAGAAAAAACCAGTAAGACAAGAATTCTCATCCTTCTTCCTTTTAAGGAGGGGCAACCTAGTGATTCACTCTTCAAGGAATCAACAAATTGGATAGTATCCTACTAATACAAATCCTTATGAGTTCATCTCATTTGTTCTAATTAATTGATTAACTAGATGAAGAAAAGACTGCTAATCAAACTCTAGACCAGTGCCTATTCCTTGGGCAAAGAATCAAAAGATGTAATCCACAGGTCACAAATCAAGTAAAATACTACAGAATGCCTTACAGACTGTATGCAATCCAGAGAAAGTGCCTTACAAACTATCTTCTCACTTCTATATTGTTATATCAAATCCTTCAATAATGTCTGCTCTCTAAAACTATTTATGAAATTTAATTTTCTCCTTGAGAGAAACTCACAAATAATTAAAAAAAAATACCTTGTATCTGGTGTGTTTTCAGATGCCTTACAAATAAAACATACAAGAGAATAAACAAAATGCAAAGAGACAGAATAATAGAGAACAGGAACTACACTGTATTTCATTGAAATAATCTTGCTTCAATACATTAAAAACAAAAAGCTCAAAGCATAGACAAGATTGAGAAATTTTCTTTATAGGAATACATTCAAAATCATTTGGAAACCTACTATAAAGTCTCATGAGAGAAAGGGCAGAACCAGTCTGAAACCCTTAAGCAGAACAGAAGACCAAACAGGGACCTTTAACACTGAGAAAAGAAGAGAAAAAATAGCAGAAGAAGAAACCCTAAAAATCTATGCTTGATCAACACTTGTCTACTTTGCAATCTGATTTCATTTTCCTTCTCTCTCCTCTAAAATCTGATCTTCTTGGGCACTTCAAAATTTGAATTCATCTGCCCCTTCAAAATCTGCTAATATCTTATTTATGTTGTCTTTTCAAAGCTCTGACCTTATCCTTTCTTTTTTTGAAAATATTCACTTGTAAATATGACTTCAAAAGCCTTTGCAAACATTCTCGGGAAGTCATTCTAAGAAAATAAAATAAAGGCCTTGGAAGAATCAAGAAAACTAATCTTATTCATGAAACCAAGGAAAACTTTCTGCAAAGCAATCCCAACAAAAAATCTGATCTGCAAAAGATATTATCCATTCCCCCTTGCCAGATCTGCAAATTGATCATGTCTAAAAATGAAATATCTCCCCAAAATATGATCTCAGATAAAGAAGCCATTGCTGCTCTTATCAACTCAATTAAATCTGATTCTAAGCACCACCAATGCATTCCTTGTCTTCTTGTGTTTCCGAAAACATATAATACTCCTATATTCTAATAAAAAATGAACCTACAGGCTTTAAATCTTTGAGCAAGCTCTGTCATTTAAAAATTTTGAGTTTATCCTAAAGTCTGAACTTTATCATATTTTAAATCTTTTATTTCTTTTTAACTCTGTCTTTTCCTCAAACCTCACCAGAATTCACCAAGTGGTGTGCTCTGATTTGATGTCTTTGACTGGCTATGCAAACTCACTTTTAACCTTAGTCCATCTGGAGACTTGGAGACTACATTAGTCTCTGAATCTCTGAAGTTATCTCCTAACCATGCTTTCTTTCAGAGACTTGAAGAATACCTTTAGTCTCTTAATCTTCGAATCTCTTCACTAACCCTAGGTCTGATGTGAGATTGGGCGAACTCCTTTAGTCTCCAAGTCTCTTAATAATTCCTTTAACCCCAATTAGATCTGGAGACCTAGGGACCACCTTGTCTCTCAGTCTCTGGATGAGCCTACTAACCATGGGTCAACTATGGTGACCACGCGACTGGCAGTTATCTCTAAGTCTCTAGATCTTCGCCACTTGACCGTCAGCATCTTGCGACTGCAACAAAGTTAGTCTCCAAGTCTCTGAACCTTTGGCCTCTAACTACTAATATTACATGACTGTGTGACTGACCGTCATCTCCAAGTCTCTGAATTTTTCTCTAACTGGCGGTTTGGTCTCAAGATTGAGCAACCAGTTGCCACGTGTCCTCCTCGGCTATCTCATCACTGTCACCTTTTTTGCAAAATAACTTTAACTATGGGCCCATCGGCATAGAAACTAAGGCACCTCTAAGAGCTCGTGTGTGTAGAGAGCCTCTACTCTTTAATCTATTTCACTAAGTGTGGGGCATTCCATATAAACACTTCAAACTTTGCCTACGGGATGCATGTGGGATATATGGTTCTTGGTTTTTAAAGCTTATTTAGAATTTTTCCTCAAAATAAGGGGGCCCGCCGTCGCATTGAGTCTTCTAGCCAAGGGAGCCGCAAAGTGGACTCTTGGCTTCTTACTTATTTTACTAAGTGCTAGTGTATTTAAATACAAAGAGAAATTTCTACCCACAGAATGTGGGATAAACACTTTTTCATTTGTTAAGTTTTAATACCTCTCCTTATATGTTGCACTGCCTGTAACCTCCTTTGTTTCATATTAATCAATCCTCTGGTTGGTGCATAGACCCTGGTCTATTTATCTTGAACATTGACCTCCATGTTGGCAACTCCATATCGTGGGTCTCCTCCAAATGCGCGAGTGCCCCCTCTTAATTTGCATAAGCCTCCATTTAATTGCGAAGTGCATCTAACTTCTTGTCAGCCTCTTGATATTTGGCGCTAACTCTTGTATGAGTAGCCCCCCATATCAATGTTGGCTTTGCTAGCATTCATGTAGGCCATTCATCATCTACACCCCACATGAATTCTTCAAATCTTGCATTGGCAGTCTCCTTCAAATTGGTGCATGGGCTTTCATTTGATTGTGTAAGCACTCCATTTCATTGTGTGAGAAACCATACATGGAGCCCCATACATAACCCATGCAAGGCCCCCACACAATCGTGTAAGCCCTTCCTCTAACATGAGCTCCTTTCCATTATTTGTGTGAGCTCCCTCTGCTGTGTGATTCATCCTTGTTGCACAAACTCCACTCTTTATTCCTTACGCATCCCTCCAGACTTCATAGCAGGGAACATTATGGACTAGCGGGACCCAATCAAATGCAAGTCCTTTTATATTCACACAACCTAAGGTTTTTGCAAATGCCAAGGGCCTATATGTGATGCTCCTTTATTCAAATGTGTGGGGCAGTCATCCTTTTGAAGATGCAAGCATCATCCTTATTGTATTCAGTTTCCCCCAATAGATTTCACACTAGTACCCTTACACTGGCCAATGCACACAACCTCCATCTCATATTTACGCAAGGCAGGCAATTAATATGGACTAGCAGCCACCATAATGCAAAAATGTACCTCCATATTATAATGAAACCTCCAATTACTTGTGCAAGGCAACCTCCATTGTTTTATAAGCATAATGACTACTCAAATGGCGTGTGAATCACTAAGTTTGAACATTGGCTTTCCTTTGTACTAGCTGCTTGAGCAGGAAACACCATTCCAATGACACATTGGGCCCTAAGTGCATGAGCCCTCTCCACACGTGCCTACATCCTCATTTACTTATCTCCATTGTGCATGATGAAAGGTGATCAAAACTTATATTGCATATGATCAAACATTGCCTCATTTATCATTTATGATTTATCATTTAAAACTTCAAGTTTGAAACTGTAGCACCATCAAACATGTGGGCTACCCTCCTTAGCATTCATGCCTTTTGATCTGGAAATCTCTTTAACTTCTATTATGTCTTCATTCAATTCATCGGACAATTGTTCTTACAATTTTGTTATATCTTTCTTCAAGTCATCAGAGCCCAACTCTTTAAATTCTTTCATTTCTCTCTTCAACTCAGTCAATGATTTCTCTAATGCATCAAGTTTATTTTTCATGGAATTGGACAATTTTTCTGACATTGATTTTCATTTTCAATTTCATCCAAACATGGTTTTTAATGAATTCAGACCATAAGCATCGAACTAGCGATCATAACCATCCATCTTTGACACCTCTACAAATTGACCATACAAACAGCAACTAGCCTTAGGAACTAGCTTTAAAAACTAACGAAATCAAGTAACCGAGACATGGCACTGGGCACACATGTTCTATGGTTAGCATTCTTCCACACTGCAAAGTGTAATCTGACGAAACCAAATAGGTCCAAAGATTTTAAACATCCAAGTTTCCTTCTTTAGAATAATTCTACAAATTACCCTGTCAAAAACAATGAAATGCATCTGGTTCTGACTTTGAAAACAAGTCAAGCGACCTCCTGAAGACCCGAGCTTCTAGATATTAGAAGTATGCTATATTGAGAGCATGAATCCAGAAAGGCAACTTATGCCGATCAACCGGTCACATTTGGTAGACCCTTGAAAATAGCCACTTGGAAATATAGCACAACAAAAAAAGAGAAATACTAATTTTTGAAAATGAAAAGCGTCTGGAGAAGTGTGCATACAAAACCCTCATGATCTAAGACGTTGCCAAATTAAAGTAAATTCAGTTTATAATACAGGGGCACCATTTTCTTGATATGACCAATCAGAGTATTCAAGATATAACATCACGAACAGGGCCTCCGACTAAACTGTGCAACTAATCTTCATTAAAATGTTAGAAACTACAAACGGAATCAAATTGGCAAACTAGGCAAATGGATTTATTATGGCCTAAAAATCTTCATGGGGGTACATCTCCATGCTTTCAATGCAAAAAAACTTTCAATTCTTTAAAAACTCAAACTAGGTACAAAAAGTGAAAGCTCAAAGTAGGCTACTTAATTCTGGATTCTGCATATTCAGTGAAATTTTAATAAATTGGAAATGGAAAGGCTCTGGAAAAGTGGATAACTAGATTGGTGTGAGTTTGAAAATCTATGGGAAAGTATACTTTCAAGTTTTCAACACAAGGGAAAACTCAATTATGCAGGGCATTCAACCGGGTACAACATGCACAAGCTCAAAGTAAGCTATTCAAAAATCTGCATTTGATAGTTTGGCACACTGATAGAAAATGTAAACGGAATGGGCTTAGCAAATTGACAAAATGATCTTGTTGTGACCTGAAAATAGAGGCACAAGAAGTATTTTACCTCTATAATACAATGCAAAAAGAATTTTTTCAATTAGGTCACAAGGTCAAAAGTTACAATTGGTCAAATAGGGCCACTCAGAAAACTGGGCAGAATAGAGTAATAAGACAATTTTGCAGGACCAACTTTGGGGAATCCAAAAACCTATCAAATGGATTTGAAACAGCTTGGGCTTTGAAATATATGCTCTATGATATACATTTAAAATATTACCAAAGTGGCGAGCCATGAAAACCTGACGGGACACAAGATATTGAAATGCAAACAGGGTCTGCTACAGCAAACTGACACTTAGGCAAAAATGCAGATTTAAGTGAACACCTCAAAATGGCTACTCCCTAAACATGTCAAATTTAAAATTTAGGAGCTGGAACCCACTGCATATGTCAAATGAAAGGTGTTGAACCTATTCCCCAAGCTGTACCTCATGAAAATCATCAGATATTTTACAAGCACACCAATTAGGCCTTCTCACAAAAAATTTTAGGAGTACCCATTTTGCCTTATAAAAAATCCACAATTGGTCACTCCAAATTTGCCAAATTTTAGAGTACCAACACTACCAATTATCAAATACCAAATAGATACCAACCACTAGATAATACTCAAATACCGAAGGCATTCCACTAGAGGCAAATGCAAAAACTATAGAGCACTTAGACTACATACTATAGGAGTGTCATAACATGGACAACTACTTGAGTTACCCCGGACTGGTCTCTCTAGACCTTAGACCCTCAAGCATTTATTAGTTTGAGTTACCTTGGACTAGCCACTCTAGACCCCGGACTCTCAACATGACCCATGCGGAACCAGAATACTCTCTCATGGAGATGAGGAATTATAGTTATACCTACTCTATATGTATCATCTCATTCCCAATCTTAGCCTATACGAGCGCTCAAATTATGGGCGAGGCATACAATTATCTTATTAATATTTGTCTAACAATTTTATTTTAGTTATCTATTATTATGTAAAACTTACGATAGGTTATCCTGATACTAGCATCTTTGGGCCCTAAACCCATATTGTAAGCCACTCCCCTATGATGCACCTATTTAACCTCCCCTAGGCTCATAGATCATAATTAGATCTCACAAATCATATAAAGCGTGATAATCAATTTCAGTTCCATAAAAGATAACTGGAACTCACTAGTCCTCAAACCATAATCCCACAATTACAAGTTGGTCCTCGAACCATAACATGATATAACACACCCTCTCAAAGAGTTCACAAAATAATGAGCTTAATAAATTGGGTTGGGTAAAAATAATCATGACCAAGTCAACATTACAAAACTACTAAAAATGCACAAGTCGCATAGAAGACAACCCCCCCCCGCAAGCCTTTGTATACCACTCTTAAAGGAAATGTAATTTCCCTAAATAAACAACATCAAACAAGGCAATAGAATAGTCAATTTTATTTATTAAAATGTAGTTTTACTTATTAAGAAAACATTTGTATAAAATCTCATGCATATATACTTTTTATATAAGTATTTAACTAAAATCTCCATGCATATCAAAACACCATGTTTTTAATAATAAAATAATGTTATTAATTTCTAAATATAAATATAAACGAAAAAAATTAATATTAAAATCTGCATGTAAAAAAATTAATTAATCTTTATTTATTAATTTTTTTCAAATAAATAAATAATAATAATTTAATTTTTTTTATTTTTATTTTTTTAAATTAAATCCAGAAATTAATAAATAATAATCATTTTTTTAATTTGCCCGCACGGGTAGGTGAGTTGGCTTGAGGCTGTGGGTGGACGACTCATGGTCTCAGGTTCGACTCCCTCTCGGGTTTGAATGGGTGGGATGGCTTGCGGGTGGTTGATCTCACCCCTCGGGGGACTAGTCTCGCCCTAGCTCACACAGGTACCCAAGATACGGGCTGCTGGGCGCTGGGCTAGGTCGCAGGGACACCCCCATGTATAAAATAAAATAAAAAATAATTTAAAAAATTTAAAAATTAATAAATAAATAAATATATTTTTTAATATACCAAAACTTTATATATAATAGATTTCAAAAGTCCAAATACATATACATTTATTTTTGGGGATTGGTTTTCTAATTCATGATTTAATATCTTTTCCTCCATAGATATATTCTTTACTACTTTCTTTTACTTCTATAAAAAGATTATGCTCATATGAAAATATTATATATCTATTTTAATTTGATTTAATTCCTAGGGTTTCAATAGCAAACACAAAAAAAAATCCTAACTGAATTAATTTCAAGTTTTTTCCCTATTGTTCTTCAAACAAATTATGTGTTTTTCACAAAAGAAATTCAATAAGAAATTCAAACTGAACATAATGTAAAATCAAACCATAATCCTCAATCCAAATAAAACCATAACTTTCAACAATCAATTCCAATCACAAAGTAGACAATCTTTTCAAAAGAATGATAAACATAGGTTTTCAAACCCTACCTAAAATCCCCCAACTGAATACAACAAATAAGGGCAAATCGAAGACTACCAAAAATTGAAGCTTTAAAATAATTCTTTAACTTCCAAGCACCACAATTCTCCAAAACCAAAGAGACGTAATAAAATTATAACCTCAAACCCTCTAATATAGAAACCATGACAAGTTAGGTTTTCAAAACATGCAACTCCAAAAACAAGACAAACTTCACTCGAAAATAATAAAAGAATTACTTAACTTGAAATCACTGAATAAGAACTTAACTACAACCTCAATTTTATCAAACCCTCTTGCATGATTTAATTATAATTTTAATAATAAGATATGCACTTTTTCTATAATCAACTACTAATTCAACTTTAACTTAAATTCATATTTCACTTTATTAATTAAATGTGTAAATTAAATTGTATTTAATATTTTTAATTTACTAATTTAATATTTATGACATTTTAACAATATGCAACTTGATAAATAATTACCAATTGATATTATTTATGTATTTAAATTTTAATTTTAATTTAATATTTAATTACATCTCCAATTTATATAACTATTTATATTAATAAAAAATGTCTAGGGCTTCGGCCTTTTATCGATCAAAAAAAAAAAAAAATTACATCTCCAATTTCCATAATTAGACTTTTAATTAAGCCTTTCTAATAGTTAAAAGTATTTAATTAACTTCTCAATAATTAAATATCCTTATATAAATAATATTCCTATACTCATAGGATATAATTATTTTAATCTCATAATTAATCTTAATTTAATTATTTTAATCAAATACACTACACAACAAACTCACATGACTCACAACACATGAAAATCAACTAATTCAAATAACAAAGAAACTCAAGGGAATGGCTCACGAATTTACGTCACCTTGACAAATTCGGATAGGTAGAAAAATAGATGCTCGTCTATCATTCTAGGACAATCAATGGCTTGGGTTGGGATTGGACTTGTATGTTATCTCCCCTCTCTTACTATTGAGATATTACGATAGGGCATGCTCATCTCGGCAATTCAAGGAATTTGATGCCTAGTACCTAAAATCTTGCATAAAAGAAGAGCATGTACATACATGTATAAATATATAACAGACAATGGTGGGGGTCGGTTGATCATGTGGATCTCACAAGAAATTAACTACAACTTTGTCCCTCAACCATATTAGGTACATCAAACAGAAATATAAAACATAAATGCCAACCATACATATGCACAAGTATGGGGTCAGTAAAACCATAAACATAATTAACATCAAATCTATCTGAGGATCTAATACACACATGAAAAGTGGCCTAAAAGATTCTAGCCAATTAAACTGAAAAGAAAACTATGGGAGGGATATTACATCTACCTTTCCTAGAATTAGGCTTACTCTTAGAAGCCTACAAACAAATAATAATATGCATCCCTCAATCACAGAGCATCCTACTAAGACAAAAGACAAAATGATATATCTAAAAACAAGCCAAAAATAAGGACATGATAAACAGTCATTAAGAGTAATATAATTTTGGTTTTTAAGAATAAACTAAAAATCCCATTGATCAATCATTCATTATTTAAAAATTTAAATAGATCTAAATCTTTATTCATTCATCATTATAGAAAATATCTAGTAATCAATACTAGTACAAAAACAACAATAAATGACTAAATAAACTACTAAAAATTGTAGATAAATGACTAATTTTTATCACGTGACCATTAGTAGTTTATTGTCAGTCATTTATCTCGTGACCAAATTTATGACTAAACTATTTTAGTCATTGATTTGGTCGTTTATGTAGCTATTTATTTAGTCATTTATTTGGTCATTGATTTAGTCATTTATTTAGTAGTTTATTTGGTGATTGATTTGGTCATTGATTTAGTCATTTATTTAGCCATTTATTTAATCATTTATTTAGTTTTTTTAGTCATTTTTAAGTCATATATTTAGTCCTTAATTTATTCATATATTTAGTCATTAATTTAGTCATATTAGGGCACGATGGAATCGAACCACCATCCACCTACTTGTAAAGTATGTGCTCTCTCATTGAACTAGTACCCTTTATATAATAATCATACCATGTATACTAGTATTTTCCATATATCAAGTATAGTGTCTCATCATATGCACAACTCCAATAAAATAGCAGCTAGCAGCCAAGCCTTTGTTGTAGCCTCTATGACTTACCATGTGATACTTTTTGAATTTAAAATTTTAACAATAATGTCTCATCTCAAACCAAACTTTTGCCAAATAAATTTAATAAAATACTAACATTTTGCTAATTTCTTCCATTTCTAATATTATAGGAAATGGTAAAAATACTACAAAATATAATGATTATCATAGGCACTGTCAATCTCTTCCAAAAAGGCCAAAAAAAAAACTAAGACCCATACGTTTGCACTAAGTCATGTATTATTGGTGTGACTATGTGACATTACATAATTTGTCATCATCAACACTAACAACTTTAAAGTTGTAACTATTAGTACAATATTATCAAAAATATTAGATATTAAATTAACAAGTGCTATAATAATAATAAAAGTACATATCTTAATAGCATATATACTTCAAAAATGAGTATTGGGTTACCTTTATTATAAATCCTTCTTGCTTAACATTGTACAAAACATGACCAGAAGAACATGCTCACTAAGAAGTTTGCATACAATTAGGCCGAATCTTACTAAAGAACGTAGTCATACCCCAAAGTAATAGGAACATTATGGCATTATCAAGAATTATTAAGATTGTAAGAAGAACAACACTCACAACAATAGAAATTGAAGAAACTGAAAGGAAATTAAAAATAGAAATCTCAAACCATGAAACTGTCCTTACTACTTAATGCCTACATAATATAATCTCCACATGCAATTAGGAGAAATTTTGGCACTACCTATCTCTTAACAGGAAAATTATTAACAAACTATAAGGAAAGATGGATATTTCAATTTGGTTATTTTTGTGACTTAATCACATAATACATTCAAATAGGAAGTTGCACTGTTTTCATAGAATATAAGAGATCGGAGTGATATGCTTGAACCAAATTCAATAAGGTCTTCAATCAATAAAATGGGACGAATCTAAAATGAGAACTAACACTATTGATGGTTATTAATAGTAGGTTAAATAGAACAAATATCCAAAATGACAAGATCCTAATTAAATTACCTCGGTAGAAACATATATGAAGAAATCATGTATGCTAGATATTATTGATGGCAAAGACTACAATATTGTCATATCAGAACTTGAGCTCCTAGTCTCATCACTTGCAAGAAGAAGAAAGCACTCTAACTCTTCAATCCATTATTTGCACTTTGCAAATTTTCTCTCAAACCTAACAATTGTCTGATATAAAAAATGGAGGGGGATTTTTCGGTAACCCACTATAAAAATCCATCATAGATGCAGTAGAAATAGACATCTACGAGACTATTGAGTTTCAAAAATTGGTCGATCATGCTGTTGTTATTGTAGGCTAAGTACTAGGTGAAGCCTCTAGACAAATGAATCTAGTTTGTATATGTTGGATATTGCTAATGCATGGGAAGGTGATTGAGAAATTTAATATGTTTAATCACTACGTTACTGAATGGGAACTCGTACTGTTGTCATTTATGTTTTGTCATTGATGGCAACATATGTTTCTGTGAGGAGATCAGGCTGGTTAGCACAATGTACGGACACTGTATGGATGTTTAAAATGTTGTGAAGATAGAGGAGAGTTTAGGAAGGTGTTTTGATCTTATATGCAAGATCACATCATGTAATATTTCATATATTGGATGAGTTAGAGATGTTTTGGTAAAGACTGGTCACTATACTATAACAGTGAGAAATGCCAGAGTTAGTCTCTGTGTTTATGGTATATCTTCCAAATGATATGGATTCAAGGTATGCGAGCTTGAGGGATGACAGACAAGGTACTAAAGGATGTTCACTAGTTAGTGCAAGGTATGGAATGCTTAGTGACATCATCTGTGGTGTATGTTCTAGAGAAGACTTATTTGGAACCCGACTTGGGAGATGTAGCATATGTTATGCTTAGTGAACATGAATTAAGGATGTCGATCTTTAAATATTGTAATGTAATCATTATATACTTGTTTTAGATACTGTGTGTATCTTAAAAAAGGTTTATGTAATTATTTGTAATTAGGAAAGGCTTATAGTCCGACCTGATCATGAGAATTGTAAAAAGGTATAAATTAAAGGTTTGTTCTTTGGAAAAGACATGGATAGAAAAAGGTGATATAAAGAGGTTGTGAAAGCTATGATCTTGTGGCTGTTGTATGTAGAGTAGAGATGTACTAGTGGACTTCATTGGAACTGATCAAGCAAAGATAGTTGCTTCCATACAGTTCAAAAAGATTGTGTATTTCTTCATATACACTTGTGTTGTGAACAGTGAGTTCTGAAGGTGGATTTAACCTTCTTTGTGAAGTGATCCCTCCCTTTCTTCTTGACTCCTAACAGGGTCTGTCCTCTAACAAGGACTATGTACTGTAATATTTCAATAAGCTCCTAGCAGGGCTATATCTTCTAACAAGGATAACTATACTCTCAGTACATCATTTGTGGGTGCTAATTCCCACTAGGGTTTTTACCTTTAACAGGGTTTCCCCAAGACCAAAATATTGTGTTATTGTGTTGGGGTTTATTGTATTCATTGGATTTGATATTGCTACTTCTTAAAGTTTAAAGTTTAATAATCTTCCATACAACTGATTCACCCCCCCTCTCAGTTGTATTGTGGACTATTATTCCTAACAGTATAATCATAGAAGATCGAACTGCAACCTTAGCATTTCTCAACATACCATTCACAACATTCATTAGCTCCTTGAGTAACACTTTCTATCTTTCTAGAATAGTGTTATTTCCTCAAAGTTCCTATTAAAATAGATGCATTTCAGTACACATGAAAGGTGATATAACATGAACAATAACTGTTGACAATCTGAACATTACATGAGCTAACATATAGCCAATATTTAATTATATTCTAATTATTTGTACAGATCATGTAGAAATCAGTGAACAATAGTAGACATAGTCAAGTAAAAATAAAATAAACATTCAAACAAAAATGTACTGCTACACAAGATATATAGAAGAATGAAACGCTAATCTAAAAGAATAATTTGGAAGAAATATCGCTCTAATTTACTGGCAAATAATCTTTTTAAAAATCATAAGACCTAGCACATTTCCAACTTTTTAACAAGGTCATTATGAGTGTGGAACATTAAGTATTAAATCTTATCAAAAACTTCAAAATACAAATGAGTTTCAAAAAGAAAAACTTTAAAAAAATTCTACAGATTACTCAATTTTGAAACTAAGAATTTCTTTTCAGATACTTGTGTTGACATAATAGATTTTCAGGGATATTTTTCAATTTTATCATGAGAATAGTTACTGTTGGTTATGTGTCATTGTAACAGGGTCATCAAAAATGTGTACACTCCAGAATCCTAAAATTCAATTCTTCATTGGGCAGCTTCGAGGTAACACTGGGTTTTGACAATGGAATTCACCATCAAAGACAAGAAAATGGTTTAAATCAAGTAAAAGTTGCAATATCGGCAAGACCTTGGCCAATGATAGTTTCAGTTTGTAAATCGGATTTAGCTTCACTGAGGTAAGGATATCAACAAAAGAAAAGAAGTTAGATACATCGAAAAAAGTCATGGAGATCATCATAGCCTACCCTTATGAGACCATCGGCATAACATATGTTAGTAGCTAAGCAAGATTGGATCTAGACCAATGGCAGATGGACATATCATTGTCTATCACACCAAGGAAGGGTCTGGAGTCATCAGGAAAGGTCACTCCAATATAGTCATCAGAAAATATTTCACCAGCAGCAGAGAGAAAAATAAGTTAGGTCGATATCCCATAAGCACATTGTTGTGAGATATTTTGATAAAAGATGGAACAGTATCGGGGAAATCTATAGCGACAAACTCATCAGTGTAAGTTGCACTAGTGGTGAAGGGTAAAATCGGCTAGACCGATGCCTGATGGAGTATGTGGGGTGACCTATGCTAATGAATGGGAGAAAACAAAAAGGAACTACTCTAAGGAACCACCATCGGTCATATGTTTCTATAGTATATAATGATGAACAATATGACATTTCAAAACTTGAGGAGTACAAAAGGGGCTACATTAATGAGATGTTATGCATCACAAGAAGGATCATATTAGTTACAAACATCCACAATTGAGATAAAATCCATATAGTTTGATTGTGCAGAACACACAAAGATTGAGAATTTATAGAGCTAAGTAATTATTCGAGAAAATTTGATAAGAATGGAGGCGGTGATCTCTGTTGGAAAGAAGAAATCTACAAAGAATAAAGAGGTTTATGTTAAGAAGCATAAAGGAGATGATAAAGAGCCAACCAAAAAATTGAATCAGGACATGATTAACCAAATGAATGCTCCAGGACCCAAATCAAGGAGGTCGAAGAAACACTTGCTAGAAAGGGAGTAGTTAGAAGATAACTATGGAAATGTGAAGGATATATGGACAAAGGTGAGAGGTTATGAGCTTTTCCTTTTCCACTATTTGAGAAGAAATGAAAAAAAATTCCTATCAACAACCCATGGACTATAAATTTAGGTAATTTAATTATGCCTAATGTCTTCATAAATTTGAAGTTACTAGAGATATTAGTGAGGAATTACAAGGCTAAGGAAAGATGTATGAAGGACCCAAATGGAAATGTTTTCATAAAAAAAATGTGGAAACACTTGCGGAGGTGTTTGACTTAGAGATTAGTTACAAAAAACCATTGGCATTCATGAGCTTAGAGCATGAATATAATAGGATGGACATTGTGTATATGGGTTGCAAGTTAGCAATCCATAAGGCTAAAAAGGGTAAACTTACAGAAGAAGATGGACCACCTTTCAGGGTAGACTTGTTTAGGCCCTATTTCTAGTATACTTATATGTCTTATGGGAAGTTGGGAGGAGTTGAGGTTCCTAATTTGATGAAAATTGGACCCATGATATTGGTTGCAGACATCCAAATGCTTGAACCTAGGCCTTTTGACTATGCCTCTTTTCTTTATTGAAAAGTTGCATGAAGGTTTCTTAGATCTTAGGAGCAGTGGCACCCCTACATTTAGACACTACTCATTGTTAATGAATATAGTGTCATTTAATGGATATAAGAGGGGGTTATGGCCTAGTAAGTTGAATTTGAATATAGTGAACAAATAAGGAGAAGATCAACTTGTGCAACTGTGGACTTTTGTGTGGGACTCAAGATATATTAGATCACACTATGTCAGATTTGAAGAATGGATAGTGAAACTTGTTTATCAGTTATTTGATTTTCCTTGCAATCATTCAATGTTGAATAAAATCAAAGCCTTTCTCAGACCCAAACAATTTGATCTAGATAAGAGAATTCAACACAATTGGGGAGATCGGTATGTGTGCAATAAATTCACCTTTTTTAGGATATATGGTTTTCAAGGCAGTCCTTACATGTTTCCAAAGATTATTCCAGATAGGATTTCCTATCTTGAGATTATGAGGCAGTTAAGCACTTCAAATGCTGAGCATTTTGATAATTTGCACAAACAAACTTTTTTGCCTAGTACATTATCTTTTGGTGATTTTACCATTGTTTCTACAAAGGCCTGTGTTGTAAGTGATAAAATATTAATGGAGGAATTCAATTTATATGAGTATCATGCAGCCTAGTAAAAATTATGATCCTAAGGGCTATCCATTATTGTAAAAAGAGATAGAATCTAGGTGATTACCCCCATGTGGCTATAGAGACTGAAGAAATTTATAGAAATCTGGAAGAACGTTAAACCCAATTAATAATTGATAATTATAACATGAGATTAGAGGAGAAGAAACAATGGTTAAGAGACATGACACTCCAAGAAGAAACAAAATTGCTTGAGGAAGAAGAATCTACAGAGCATGAGGTTGTGCCCAGAAGACAGGTTACTGAGGTTGAAGAAGAACCAGATAGAGATGATAAAATTATTTCTTCTCTTGGGTTTCACCAAGATAACAGGGTAAGAGAACATACATCTTTTGTATCATATGATGAATTTGTAAAGTCCAAAGAGTTTAAAACTTTTTTATACAGTTTCAAGGGAAGGAAATTAAGAGAAGCACACCCAAACATAGATCCAGCAAATGAGGCAATACTATTGAGAAGACTTAAAGAGAATATTGATGCGGAGATGCTATCCATAACCCCACAGAAGGGGAGGTTTTTTATATCATAAGATGGTGTTATTTGATTTCATGGTTGAGATATGAGTGCTTCCTTTATCTTTGACAGATTATTAAATTTTGAAAACAAAAATGTTAAATTAGATATTTCTGGTGTAAATGAGGGTTTTGTTGGATCAAGTTTGATCAAGATGAGGAAGCTTTACTATTGTGGGCATTATATCCACCCAATAAAAGGCCCAAAATTATTGATGTTGATAAATCTTTTGGTCACGTGATGAAACTCAAGGTTGGGGAAATTAACCCCATTACTTCTGCATATATGGTAGTAGATCTATTTCTAAGTTTAATAAAGCACAAGTAGTCAGGCTAGAAAATGAGAAGGATCATTATAAGGAATTATATGAGGAGATAGTAAATAAAAGTGGATTGGGTGTGACAATGATTACTTCTAGGGATAATACAAAGTGGAAAAAGAACTATGTTGATTTACATACAGAGAACTAGAAAATGGTGAGACAGATACAAAATGTATGGGTAGACACAGCAGTTTTCGTATTGATACGGAGATTCAATAAAATGGAGGGAGTGCTTGAGAACCTATGGAAATTAATATCTGAGAAATGGTAATAATAAATTGTCACATAATAGGATTCACAACAGGCTGGAGATAAAATTACATGAGAAGACCCTAGAAGGGGACTGTGATGCAAAAGTTGAGGAACTGAATAAATTATTGCTAAGCATGAAGAGTTTGATAAAGAATTGACAAATGAATTCGAAAGCTTCTAGGACATCATCATAGCAGGGTTATTGACATTTAAAGATGATAGAGGCGATGTGAAAGATAATAATTTATGGATTAGTGTATGTCAGAGTCTACTCAGTGTTTCCTTGGATGTTGCTCGATTAGATGGTATTGAACTAAGGGAAACAATTGTGCAGATGGAAAGATTCATAACTCGTGAGATTACTGTGAGGGATATCATGCACAATGCTAACACTTACACCTCAGAAGATTATTTGGAGCACATCAAGAAGTGCGAGAGGCTACTAGGAGATTAAGTCTTTGTTTCATTTAATTATGTAGTTCAAAACTTTAGTGATTTTATGTTAAGTTAAGACTTTCACAAAAGGTTGCATCCTTTCAAAATTGTAACTACCTTTTTGTCTATATATACATGACACAAGTGTAGGAAAAACAAAAATGATACTATTATTGTTGTCATTTCATGTTTTTTATTTCTTGTATATGCTATGAAAACTAGAGCATTGTAAACATGTATCCATCGATTGGTTTTTTTCTTAATACAAAGACATGTTCTTAAATCTTGGTGATATATATTCTCATGTTTATTGGAATTAGTTCTTTGTGATAAGTTTTCTAATTTTCTTTAATGTGTAGTTTGATGAAATATAATTTTTAGTAAATTACAGTTTGATAATCAAATTGAAATATTGGTTGTCAAGTTTCAATTCTGTCATGTTGGTCTTTCTGAGTAAAAATAAATTCAATGGGACTAACTATGGATTTATATTAACTTATGTGCTCATTTTAACACCTTTAAAGTGATAGGTTTTTTACAAACTGTCTCCAAGGTTATACATAGGATTCATTTTGGATTAAGTGAATGGAGATTAAATTTGAGAGGTTTAGGCACTAGTCTATTTTGTAAATAATCTATTCTTAGCATTGAACAGAGCAATTACCATTTATATTGACACAAATAATTAAAATAACTTTCTTTCATTTAAGCATTACAATTTTATAATACACCAAATAATTCACTATAAAATTTTTACTTGCCATTTTACACATATTATATCAGTTCCACACGATTATGGAAAGGTAGAAATCTGGGATTCCAGTGCCTTAGCCATTATTTTATAGGTCAAAAGCATAGGCTTGGTTCCACCAAGCCTATCACAACCCAAAATCCAATGCAAATCGTGGCTTGTAAATACAACTTTAAAAAAAATTTGTTCACATTTAAAAATGTGTAGAACGTCCAAGCCTATCCCAACCCACAATCCAACGCAAATGGTGGCTTGTAAATTCAACTTTTGAAAATTTGTACACATTTAAAAATGTGTACTCGTTTCTTAAATATAATAAATTAGTGTATAAAAATGAGTTTCTAGGCATAATTTTTAAAAAAATAAAAAATATGAAAAATTGCTAGATAACTGAGAGCGGGGGTGAATCAATTAAGTTCAGTTATCCTGCAGTCCCAAATACTCCCAGATGTATAAAACAGCTCTTTCAGGTCTATTAAACAACTCGGTAAAAATTTAATTGTGCCTTTATGTTCACTAACTAAATACCAGTAAATTAACTAGAGCATATACCGATCAAATCAATAATTGTAATGTGTAAATAAAAATAACAAATTATCACATCCATATACATATAACACTTGATTTTTAACGTGGAAAACCTGTTAGGGGAAAAACCACCTAGGACAGGTACCCAAAAATAATTTCACTCTTTTGAAGTGAGCTCGATTAAGAGCCAACCTTGTTAAAGGTTACAATAACACACTATAAGGTGTGACCTGTTAGAGGATTTATCACTAATAGTTCTTCATGACCAAACATTCACTATGGGTGATGTAGGAGCAACTTGGGTGTAAGAGCAATCTTGCATCACCCAAAAATATTTATGTTTTTGTATTCAATAAGGGTTATCTTGTGCAGAGCTGCTATTTATGGAAACTTGCTATTTTTAGTAAGTTGGTCATATGATCTCGGAATGTTTTGATTTCACATGTGGAGGTTCATCTCAGTCATATCAGCCTACCAGTAAAGTTTCATGGCTAGATCAGGTCTAGTTTTGAAGATATAGACAATTTTCGGTATTGGCAGCAGGGTACAAAAACTTTGAACTCAGTTTTTGAAAGCTTTAGAGGCCCCGGATGAGGTCAAAACTTTAGCTGAATGAAGCTTCTTTATTCAAGCATTGTAGAGCTCCTCGCAACCTTTATGAAATGGGGTCATAATAGTCAATCGAGTCAACTGGTGATGACTTATGGTCTCTAGAAGTCGGGCCACCTAAAATGACAGAAAATAATTTTCCTTCAAAATTTTTGTTCGAGTTTCAAAAGTTATTTTGAGCTGACTTTGATGTAATAAATTGAAAAATAAAATAATTCTAAGTTTGATTGGCCCTAAGGGCTAAAATTCTGGAACCTTCTCGGGGGGTGGAAAATGCCTATATAAAGAAGGCACGTAGTGTTGTCTAGGGCAGTTCTGGGTAGACATGGGTAATGATTCAAGGCTTTGTCCTACAGAATATTGTAAAGGGAATGCCCATGTGGCTCTGCTTATTGTAATTCTTAAATTTGTAATTCCACATTTGTGGAGATAATAAGAAGCCCATTTTCTATTCTTGCAAATTGTTGTTATTTCTTTGTTTCTATTATGTGATTGCACTATTAAGGGGAGCACCTTCATCAAGTGGTATCAGAGCAAGAGTTCTTGAGTGTGTAAATAGATCACTGACTGTGAGGTAGTTTTCACCAGGAGCGTGGTTAGGGTTTTAGCGTGCACCACAAAAATGCCTCCACGAAGAAAATGTGGCGGAAGAGCTAGTGTTGTAACACCTGAGGTTAGAGCGCTCCAAAGACAAGTGTGAGCATTGCAAGAAAATATTCGTAGAGGAATGAATCTTAATGTCAGAGATGAAAGTGAGGATGAAGCTAAAGAAGGAAATGATGATCAAGAAGAAGAAGGTGAAATTTTGAATCAAGAAGAAGAAAGGCTTTTCCAAGCCATTTCCAAGATCAGAAAAAGACCTAAGATCAAGGTTCCTGCATTTTCAGGAAATCTTAACCCAGAAGAATTGATCGACTAGATCAATGAAAGTGAAGAATATTTTGAGTATGAAGATATTGAGGATCCTGATAGGGTCAAATTCACGAAGGCTGGACTAAAAGGTCATGCGAAGATCTAGTGGCAAGAGATTCAATTGGAGTGAAATAGAAGAGGGAAAGATAAAATCACAAGATGGGATCGGATGCTGGATAAATTGAAGCGACAGTTCATCCTTGTTGATTATGAGCTTGACCTACTGAAGAAAATGCAAAATTTGAAGCAAGTGGGATGATCTATTCAGGAGTATATAGAGGAGTTCTATTGAATCCTCATTAGAACAGGCCATCCAGAAGTTGATAAGGAGAAAGTTGCTCATTATATTAATGGGTTGAGGCCAAGCCTTCAGGAGGAGCTGAATCTAGTTTGAATGAACAATATTGAAGAGGCATACCAGTTTGCCCTAAAAGTAGAGGAAAAGTTGAACAAGAAGTTTGAGAGCAAACAAAATGGAAGAGGTCGCAGTGGACGATCTGGTGGACAATCATATGGAGGCCGAAATGAAGATCCGAAAAAGAAAGGTGAGGCCAGTAGCAGTCAAAATCAGAGAGCAAACAATTCCAATCATTTCCAAGAGAGGAAGAGGAAGAGGACAAGGTTTAGGAAGAGGAGGCTTCTGTGGAACATGTTTTCACTAAGGAGAAGAAGGTCATAGGGCATTTGAATGTCCTTAATGCAAAGGAAGGATGGATAGGAGGAATGAAGGCCAGGCCAGAGTTGTACATGTAGATGAAGATGCCAGATCATCAAATTCTAAAGATGCTGAAACAGGAGAAATGTTGATTAACAGAAGAGTCTTGATGAGTGGTGAGAATGAACCTGAACAAAGGAGGAGCTTGTTTTGTACTAGATGCAAGTGTGAGGTTAAATTTTGTGATGTGATTATTGATAGTGGAAGAACTGATAATTTGGTGTCAGAAGAGATGGTGAAAAATTTGAAGCTCGAGAGACAGAAACACCCACATCCATATCACATTGCCTGGGTGCAGGATGACCACAAGGTCATGGTCAATGAACAGTGCCTAGTAAAGTTCAAGATTGGCGGGTACCATGATGAGGTACTATGTGATATCATACCTATGGATGCATGTCACATATTGTTGGGTAGGCCATGGCAGCTTGACAGATGTGTTGTATATGATGGTCGTGCGAATACCTATTCCCTGACAAAGGATGGAGTGCGACATAAGCTAAAGCCATTGAAGGAGACTGATATTATGGACTGTTTGAGTGGAGCTATCTATTTCTCAAAGATAGATCTGAAGAGTGGATATCACTAGATTCAGATCAGAGAAGGAGATGAATGGAATACTACCTTCAAGACAAAGGAAGGACTGTATGAGTGGTTAGTCATACCTTTTGGGCTAACCAATGCACCGAGCACTTTCATGTGGCTCATGAACGAGGTTCTAAAATAATTTATGGGTAAGTTTGTCATTGTGTACGTAGATGATATTTTGATCTTTAGTAAGACATTGGAAGAGCATATGATGCGTATTCATATGGTGTTTGAGAAGTTAGGAAATGAGAAATAGTTGATTAATTTGAAGGAGTGCAATTTTTTGAAGAAAGAGTTAGTGTATTTGGGATTTGTAGTTTCAGCAGAAGGTCTAAAAATAGACCCAGAGAAGGTATAGGCTATCCTTGAATGGCCTATTCCAAGGAGTGCTAATGAGGTAAGGTATTTTCATAGTTTGGCTAGCTTTTACAGAAATTTTATCAGAAATTTTAGCAGTATTTGTGGACCCTTGACTGAAACAATGAGAGGGGACAGAAAAGAGTTCAAGTGGACTAATGGGGCAGATAAGAGTTTTAAACTGTTGAAACAAAAGGTTATAGAACAACATGTTTTAGCACTTCCTAATTTTAATAAGGTGTTTCAAGTAGATTGTGATACTAGTGGTACTGCAATAGGAGTTGTTATGAGCCAAGAAGGTAAACCTATTGCTTATTTTAGTGAGAAGTTAAATGATGCCAAGAGAAAATATTATGTTTATCATCAGAAATTTTATGCTATAGTTCAGGAATTGAAGAAGTGGAGACACTATCTACTTCCTAAGGATTTTTTTTTGTATACTGATCATCAAGCTTTGCAATATTTTAATAGTCAAGGAAAGTTGAATCAAAGGCATTTGAAATGGGTTGAGTTTTTGCAAAGTTATACATTTGTTTTGAAGCACAGAAGTGGAAAGTCTAACAGGGTTGCAGATGCGCTTAGCAGAAGGCAACTATTGCTGACAGAGATGCAGATTGAGGTGGATGGTTCAAGAAACTCAAGAATTTGTATCCAGAGGATCTTGATTTTGGTGAAGTTTGGAAAGCTTATAAAGAACCTGTTACTCTAGACAGAATGAAGTGGCTGGATTTCATCATTTAGGATGATATGCTATTTAGAGGGAGTCAGTTGTGCATTCCAAGAAGCTCTATGAGCAAGAATCTCATCAAGGAGAAGCATATCAGAGGATTGGATGGATATTTTGGTCGTGATAAAACCCTTGCTTTGGTTAGTGAGAATTACTATTGGCCACAGTTGTAGCAAGATGTCAAGAAGTTTGTACAGAGTTGCAGAGTATGTCAAATGGTGAAAGGAGTGAAGCAGAATACAGGCTTATATCATCCATTACCTGTACCAGAGAAGCCTTGGGAGGATATCAGTATGGACTTTGTTCTCAGTTTACCAAGGACGTAGCGGGGACATGATTCAATTTTTGTGATAGTTGACAAATTTTCAAAGATGGCACATTTTGTTCCTTGTAAGAAGACTAATGATGATGTTCATGTAGCGGAATTATTTTTCAGAGAAGTAGTGAGACTACATGGTTTGCCAAAGACCATAGTTTTAGATCGAGACACCAAGTTTGTAGGCTATTTCTAGTGAACATTATGGAAGAAGTTGAAGATAGATTTGAAATCAGTTCATCACATCATCCACAGACTGATGGACAAATGGAGGTGGTGAATATGAGTTTTGAAAATTTGTGGAGATGTTTGGTTGGAGATAAGTCGACAGGATGAGATTTGATTTTACCACAGGCAAAATTTGCATACAATAATTCTGTCAACAGGAGTACTGGTAAATCATCATTCCAGATTGTATATGAAAATAGTCCCATAAATGCATCTGAGTTGAGGAAGATAGATAAAGGAGAAATAAGTAGTGCTGAAGCTCAGGATTTTGCAGAACACTTGAGGAACATCCATGAGGAGGTGAGGAAACACATTACCAAGATGAATGCGTAGTATAAGGCTAAGGATAATGAGAAAATGAAGCATAAAGAATTTCAGGTTGGAGATGAAGATATGGTTCATTTACGGAATGAGCAATTTTCAATTGGTACATATAACAAGTTGAAAATGAAGAAGTTTGAACCATGTAAGATACTGAAGAAGCATGATTCAGGAAATGCATGAGGTCGAGTTGCCTACTGAGCTGAATATTTCACCAGTATTTAATGTTTCAGATCTGACAGAGTATCATGAAGGAGGTGTTGAAGATGAGGTTACAGCAGCACAGTGGAGTATTCCAGCAACTAGTTCAGATATCAAGGAGATTGAAGACATACTGGATAGTCATGTTGGCAAAAGCACAAGGAACAAGACATATGATGAGTATTTGGTCAAATGGAAAGGATGACCTGTTGAAGATTCATCATGGCTAACAAAGGAGGAGGTTAACCATCTCGGTTTTCCTCTGCACATGTGAGTCATGATAGGGTCACTTCTCAAATTACCTTGGGTGTTTGATGCAGGAGCATCCTGGGTGTAAGAGCAATCTTTCATCACCCAAAAATATTTATGTTTTTATATTCAATAAGGGCTATCTTATGTAGAGTTGCTATTTATGGAAACTTGCTATTTTTAGTAAGTTGGTCATATGATCTCAGAATATTCTGATTTCACATGTGGAGGTTCATCTTAGTCATATCAGCCTACCAGTAAAGTTTCATGGCTAGATCAGGTCTAGTTTTGAACATATTGAAGATTTTCGGTATTGGCAGTAGGGTAAAGAAACTTCGAGCTTAGTTTTGAAGGCTTTAGAGGCCCCATATGAGGTCAAAATTTTGGCTAAATGAAGCTTTCTTATTCAAGTATTGTAGAGCTCCTCGCGCCCTTTCTGAAATGGGTTCATAATAGTCAATCAGGTCAACTGGTGATGACTTATGGTCTCTAGAAGTCGGGCCACCTGAAATGGCAAAAAATAATTTAACTTCAAAATTTTTATTTGGGTTTCAAAATTTATTTTGAGCCGACTTTGATGTAATAAATTGAAAAATAAAATAATTCTAAGTTTGGTCAGCCCTAAGGGCTAAAATTTTGGAACCTTTTCGGGCAATGGAAAATTCTTATATAGAGAAGGCCCGTAGTGTTGTCTAGGATAGTTTTGGGTAGATCTAGGTAATGATTCGAGGCTTTGTCCTATAGAATATTGTAAAGGGAATGCCCATGTGGCTCTGCTTATTGTAATTCTAAAATTTGTAATTCCACATTTGTGGAGATAATAAGAAGCCCATTTTCTATTCTTGCAAATTGTTGTTGTTTCTTTGTTTCTGTTATGTGATTGTGGTATTAAGGGGAGCACCTTCATCAAGTGGTATCAGAGCAGGAGTTCTTGAGTGTGTAAATAGATCACCGACTGTGAGGCAGTTTGCACCAAGATCATGGTTAGGGTTTCAGCGTGCATCACAAAAATGCCTCCATGAAGGGAATGTCACGGAAGAGCTGGTGTTGTAACACCTGAGGTTAGAGCGCTCCAAAGACAAGTGGGAGCATTGCAAGAAGAGATTCATAGAGGAATGAATCTTAATGTTAGAGATGAAAGTGAGGATGAAGCTGAAGAAGAAAATGATGATCAAGAAGAAGAAGGTGAAATTTTGAATCAAGAAGAAGAAAGGCTTTTCCAGGCCATTTCTAAGATCAGGAAAAGACCTAAGATCGAGGTTCTTGCATTTTCAAGAAATCTTAACCTAGAAAAATTGATCGACTGGATCAATGAATGTGAATAATATTTTGAGTATGAAGATATTGAGGATCCTGATAGGGTCAAATTCGCGAAGGCCAAACTGAAAGGTCATGTGAAGATCTGGTGGCAAGAGATTCAATTGGAGCAAAATAGAAGAGGGAAAGATAAAATCACAAGATGGGATCGGATGCTAGATAAATTGAAGCGACAGTTCATCCCTGTTGATTATGAGCTTGACCTATTGAAGAAAATGCAAAGTTTGAAGCAAGCGGGATGATTTGTTCAGGAGTATACAGAGGAGTTCTATCGAATCCTCATTAGAACAAGCCATGCAGAAGTTGATAAGGAGAAAGTTGCTCGTTACCTTAATGGGTTGAGGCCAAGCATTCAGGAGGAGTTGAATCTAGTTTGAATGAATAGTATTGAAGAAGCATACCAGTTTGCCCTAAAAGTATAGGAAAAGTTAAACAAGAAGTTCAAGAGCGGACAAAATGGAAGAGGTCGTGGTGGACAATCTGGTAAATGGTCATATGGAAGCCGAAATGAAGATCTGAAAAAGAAGGATGAGGCTAGTAGTAGTCAAAATCAGAGAGGAAACAATTCCAATCATTTCCAAGAGAGGAAGAGGAAGAGGACAAGGTTCAGGAAGAGGAGGCTTCCGTGGAATATGTTTTCACTGTGGAGAAGAAGGTCATAGGGCATTTGAATGTCCTCAATGCCAAGGAAGGATAGTTAGGAGGAATGAAGGCCAGGCCAGAGTTGCACATGTAGATGAAGATGTCAGATCATCAAATTTTGAAGATGCTGAAAAAGGAGAAACGTTGATTAACAGAAGAGTCCTGCTGAGTGGTGAGAATGAACCTGAACAAAGGAGGAGCTTGTTTCACACTAGATGCAAGTGTGAGGGTAAATTCTATGATGTGATTATTGATAGTGGAAGCACTGACAATTTGGTGTCAAAAGAGATGGTGACAAAGTTGAAGCTCAAGAGATAGAAACACCCATATCCATATCGGATTGTTTGGATGCAGGATGACCACAAGGTCATGGTTAGTGAACAGTGCCTAGTAAAGTTCAAGATTGGCGGGTACCATGATAAGGTACTATGTGATATCATACCTATGGATGCATGTCACATGTTGTTGGATAGGCCATGGCAGTTTGACAAATGTGTTATACACGATGGTCATGCAAATACCTATTCCCTGACAAATGATGGAGTGCGACATAAGCTAAAGCCATTGAAGGAGATGAAAGAAAAGGTATGTGGTAATGTGAGAATAAATTTTGTTGATGGAAGAAAATTCTTAGATGGTATGAGGCATGAGCATGTGTATTTTTCTTTAATTCCAAAAGTTGGTAAAGAGGAAGTAGAGGATGTACTTGTAGAGGTTGCAAATTTGTTGAATGAGTTTCAAGATATTGTATCTAATAATGTACCTGATGGATTACCACCGATAGGGAAGATTAGTCATCAGATGGATTTGAATTTGGGAGCCAGTTTGCCAAACAAGGCAACACACAGAATGACAGTAGCAAAAAGTGAAGAGTTGAACAGACAAGTGCATGAGTTGTTACTGAAGGGATTGATTTAGGAGAGCCTGAGTCCATGTGTTGTACCAGTGGTATTAGCACCAAAGAAGAATGGAGAGTGGAGGATGTGTACAGATTCTAGAAAAATAAATAATATCACAATCAAGTACAGGTTTCCATTGCCATGAATGGATGATATTATGGACTGTTTGAGTGGAGCTGTGTATTTCTCAAAGATAGATCTGAAGAGTGGGTATCACTAAATTCAGATCAGAGAAGGAGATGAATGGAATAATGCCTTCAAGACAAAGGAAGGACTGTATGAGTGGTTATTCATGCCTTTTGGCTAACCAATGCACCGAGCACTTTCATGCGGCTCATGAACGAGGTTCTAAAATAATTTATGGGTAAGTTTTTCATTGTGTACCTAGATGATATTTTGATCTTTAGTAAGACATTGGAAGAGCATATGATGCATATTCGTATGGTGTTTGAGAAGTTAAGAGATGAGAAATTATTGATTAATTTGAAGAAGTGTAGTTTTTTGAAGAAAGAGTTAGTGTATTTGGGATTTTTAGTTTTATCAGAAAGTCTAAAAATGGACCCAGAGAAGGTACAGGATATCCTTGAATGGCCTACTCCAAGGAGTGCTACTGAGGTAAGGTCTTTTCATGGTTTGGCTAGCTTTTACAGAAAGTTTATCAAAAAATTTAGCAGTATTTGTGGACCCTTAACTGAAACAATGAGAGGGGATAGAAAAGAGTTCAAGTAGACTAATGGGGCAGATAAGAGTTTTAAACTGTTGAAACAAAAGGTTATAGAACAACATGTTTTAGCACTTCCTAATTTTAATAAGGTGTTTCAAGTAGATTGTGATGCTAGTGGTACTACAATAGGAGTTGTTATGAGCCAAGAAGGTAAACCTATTGCTTATTTCAATGAGAAGTTAAATGATGCCAAGAGAAAATATTATGTTTATGATCAGGAATTTTATGCTATAGTTCAAGCATTAAAGATGTGGAGACACTATCTGCTTCCTAAGAAGTTTTTTTTGTATACTGATCATCAAGCTTTGCAATATTTGAATAGTCAATGAAAGTTGAATCAAAGGCATTTGAAATGGGTTGAGTTTTTGCAGAGTTATACATTTGTTTTGAAACACAAAAGTGGAAAGTCTAACAGGGTTGCAGATGCGCTTAGCAGAAAGCAACTATTGCTGACAAAGATGCAGATTGAGGTGGTTGGGTTCAAGGAAATCAAGAATTTGTATCCAGAGGATCCTAATTTTGGTGAAGCTTGGAAAGCTTGTAAAGAACTTGTTACTCTAGACAAAACGAAGTGGCTGGATTTCATCATTTGGGATGATATGTTATTCAAAGGGAGTTAGTTGTACATTCTAAGAAGCTCTATGAGGGAGAATCTCATCAAGGAGAAGCATAGCGGAGGATTGGCTAGACATTTTGGTCATGATAAAACCCTTTCATTGGTTAGTGAGAATTACTATTGGCCACAGTTGTAGCAAGATGTCAAGAAGTTTGTACAGAGTTGCAGAGTATGTCAGATGGCAAAAGGAGTGAAGCAGAATATAGGATTATATCAGCCATTACCTGTACCAGAGAAGCCTTGGGAGGATATCAGTATGGACTTTATTCTTGGTTTACCAAGGACACAGCAGGGACATGATTCAATTTTTGTGGTAGTTGACAGATTTTCAAAGATGGTACATTTTGTTCCCTGCAAGAAGACTAATGATGATGTTCATGTAGTGGAATTATTTTTCAGAGAAGTAGTGAGACTACATGGTTTTCCAAAGACCATAGTTTTAGATCGAGACACCAAGTTTGTAGGCTATTTCTGGCAAACATTGTGGAAGAAGTTGAAGACAGATTTGAAATTTAGTTCATCACATCATCCACAAACTGATGGACTAACGGAGGTGGTGAATAGGAGTTTGGGAAATTTGCTGAGATGTTTGGTTGGAGATAAGTCGGCAGGATGGGATTTGATTTTACCACAAGCAGAATTTGCATACAATAATTATGTCAATAGGAGTACTGGTAAATCACCATTCTAGATTGTATATGGAAATAGTCTCATAAATGCATCTGAGTTGAGGAAGATAGATAAAGGAGAAATAAGTAGTGCTGAAGCTCAGGATTTTGCAGAACACTTGAGGAACATCCATGAGGAGGTGAGGAAACACATTACCAAGATGAATGCATAGTATAAGGCTAAGGCAGATGAAAAAAAGAGGCATAAGGAATTTCAGGTTGGAGATGAAGTCATGGTTCATTTACAGAAGGAGTGATTTCTAGTTGGTACATATAAAAAGTTGAAAATGAAGAAGTTTGGACCATGTAAGATACTGAAGAAGCATGATTCAGGAAATGCATATGAGGTCGAGTTGCCTACTGAGCTGAATATTTCACCAGTATTTAATGTTTTAGATCTAAAAGAGTATCATGAAGGAGGTGTTGAAGATGAGGTTACAGTAGCATAGTGGAGTATTCCAGCAACTAGTTCAAATATCAAGGAGATTGAAGACATACTGGATAGTCATGTTGGTAGAAGCACAAGGAACAGGACATATGACGAGTATTTGGTCAAATGGAAAGGATGACCTTTTGAAGATTCATCATGGCTAACAAAAGAGGAGGTTAACCGTCTTGGTTTTCCTCTACACACCTGAGTCATGATAGGGTCACTTCTCAAATTACCTCGGGTGTCTGATGCAGGAGCATCCTGGGTGTAAGAGCAATCTTGCATCACCCAAAAATATTTATGTTTTTGTATTCAATAAGGGCTATCTTGTGCAGAGTTGCTATTTATGGAAACTTGTTATTTTTAGTAAGTTGGTCATATGATCTCGGAATGTTCTGATTTCACATGTGGAGGTTCATCTCAGTCATATCAGCCTGCCAGTAAAGTTTCATGGCTAGATCAAGTCTAATTTTGAAGATATTGAAGATTTTCAGTATTGGCAGTAGGGTATAGAAACTTCGAGCTCAGTTTTGGAGGCTTTAGAAGCCCTGGATGAGGTCAAAACTTTGGGTTAATGAAGCTTTCTAATTTAAGCATTGTAGAGCTCCTCGTGCCCTCTCCGAAATGGGGTCATAATAGTCAATCGGGTTAACCGGTGATGACTTATGGTCTCTAGAAGTCGAGCCACCTGAAATGGCAGAAAATAATTTTTCTTCAAAATTTTTGTTCAGGTTTCAATATTTATTTTTAGCCGACTTTGATGTAATAAATTGAAAAATAAAATAATTCTAAGTTTGGTCGGCCCTAAGGGCTAAAATTATGGAACCCTCTCGGGCGGTGGAAAATGCCTATATAAAGAAGGCCCGTAGTGTTGTCTAGTGCAGTTCTGGGTAGATCTGGGTAATGATTTGAGGCTTTTTCCTAAAGAATATTGTAAAGGGAATGCCCATGTGGCTCTTCTTATTGTAATTTTGAAATTTGTAATTCCACATTTGTGGAGATAATAAGAAGCCCATTTTCTATTCTTGCAAATTGTTGTTGTTTCTCTATTTCTGTTATGTGATTGTGGTATTAAGGGAAGCACCTTCATCAATGGGGTCAACATGAAAACAATCATCATTCATTGAATGTCATAATGAAATATAAAGATTGTTAAGTCCCACTCGGTTAAGAGATTTATTTGTAGCAATGGTTAGAATGCAACAGTAAATGATCTGATTCAAATACAACTTTCTTTTGTAGATTTTCATATCTATGCTAAGCTCAAAATACCGCTAGCCATCATAATCATTTCAATTTCCTTGTATCCTCCAACTCTTTTATGCTCAATTAATACCTTTCTCTAACGCTCGGTGTTGTCTATATATTTTATCATTTTTTTCTTCAACCTGTCTGACCAGCTTCGTATGAATGCAATCTTCTCACATGCATTCTAGGATTAATTAAGAATCTCATCTCCTTAAATAGACATAATAAAAAAAATTCTTTCTAGCCATAGATTTTACCTCTTAATCTTCACCATTGATTTTTCCGCTTCAACCTTCCTCGAAACTTGTGTCTGTAACATGTTTCATTCTCCATTATCTGATCATCCTTGAATTTTTTCAGTCATTTGATCATCATAACAAACTTTATCTATAACCTCAGAATCATCCATATTTGTCCAACACATCATCTTTATTCAGAAATCATATGTTTCATTTATTTATTGCACTCGGTCAATACCGTAATGTGTCGATTACTTCTAACTCAGTTAACATTGTACTCTTTATACACTACACTTGCTTGGTGTACACTATTTCAACTCGGTGTATACTAAGTTCTTCATTTACTGATCACATAAACTTGTTCACTCTTGATCTTCAATTCATAATAGAATTATGTAATATAATCAAATCACTAACATAATGCAATAGAGTCATCAATAAGTTCCCCAATGAATACCATATCCATATTCTTCTCATACATCTCATCTTCATGTGAATATCCCATTCATTCACCATTATTTCCTTCTTCAGGTGTTTGTAACTATCATGATAAGTACAATCAAAACTAGTTGACATGCATTAATGGAAATATAATAACTGATTTAATGTGTCACATATACCTTTGTATCTTGATGATCATCAATCTATGTCTTTGAAGTATTCAATCAATTTTCAATCTCTTCCTTAATATATTCAATCGATTGTAGTCTATCAATCTCTCCCTTTGGCATTGATGGAAACACAATATGAAATATGTCATAAAATACCAAACATCTATCTACAACTCTTTATATATGTTGTAACTCGCTAAGCTCTCCCTAGCTTATGCATTTAATATGTTTAATCACTACAGAGCATCAATACTCTCCCTTTTGGTTAGCTTCAATTCTAACTTATATCTCTCTTTTATTCTTTTTCTCCCTTATTCCATGCAATCAACTCTCCTTGCACAGAAATATATTTCAATCTCTCCTTTAGATCTTTCCTAAATATTTCATGCAATCTCTCTCTTTGACAACAATGCCAAAAAGAAAATAATTATCTCTTCAGTAGACAAATCAATGTATATATTGTTCGATTCATATTCTAGTACCTTGCATGCACTAATATGCATTTCCATCTTGTCTTCCATCTTTCACAACCTTAGGAAACCTAAAGTGTAAACATCATGCATCAACATTATTATATCTTATGATAAAGTACATGTTTATGTAGCCTCATATCACCTTAGTGACTGTTAGATAGGGGATGGACCCCTAGTCTACTCCTCAAGTATTCAAATGTGTCCTTCAGTAAGGGTTTAGTGAATATATCAACAAGTTGTTTTTGTGATTTCACATATTCCAATATGACTTGATTTTCTTGAACTTTTTCCCTCAAGTAGTGATACTTTATAGAAATATGTATTTTCTTTTCATGCATCACTGGATTCTTAGAAATATTAATTGCACTTGTGTTATCACAATAGATTATTACTAGATCATTGATCTCCTCATTCATACCTTCCAAAATTTTCTTTATCCATGCAATATTTGAATAATTAGCAGTAACAACAACAACATATTCTACTTCTGCAGTGGACTAAGAAATGCATCCTTGTTTCTTACTTATCAAGGTTACCAATCTTTCTCCTAAAAAGAATGCTCCACTAGTAGTGTTTCTTCTATCATCAATGTTTCCAGCCCAATCGGCATCAATGTAAACTTTTAGTTCAAAATTTCCTTCTTTCTTATACCATAAACCATAATTTTTAGTGTTCTTCAAGTATCTCAAAATTATTTTCACAGTAGCCATGTGTGATTCTTTAGGATTAGTAGAGAATCTAGCTACAATTCCAACCACATGTGCAATATCTGGTCTACTATGCACAACATACATCAATTTGTCAATCATTGATGTATACAAGGTTTGATTTACCTCGATTGACTTGTCATCCTTTGTCATCTTGCATCTGGTTACCATAGGTGTACCGACTGGTTTTGAATATTCCATACTGAATGTCTTCAATACTTCATTGATATATTTAGATTGTGTGATGTATATGTCTTCCTTTTGTTGTAGTATTTTCAATCCAAGAAAAAATTTGATCTCACCAAACATCGACATTTCAAATTCTTTCCTCATTTCATTAGCAAAAGATTTGCATAAGTTATCATGTCCTCCAAATATGATATCATCAACAAATATTTCAGCAATAAGAATCTTGTCATTAGTTTCACATTTCAAATACAAATTTTTGTTGTCACTTATTCTAACAAATCCAATTCTTATGAGATAAGAATGTAGTCTTTCACACCATGCTCTCAGTGCTTTTTTCATTCCACCTAATGCTTTGTGCAACTTACATACCATATTCCTCTGATTAGGATCAACAAAATCTATAGGTTTTTCAATGTATACCTCTTCCTCAAGTATCCCATTCAAAAATACAGATTTAATATCTGATATACCTTAAATCCTTTGCAAGTAGCATATGCAAGCAATATTATTACTCCTTCAAGTCTAGAAATGGGTGTAAAATTTTCTCCATAGTCAATTCCTTCTTCTTGTGCATAACCTTTGAAAACTAGTCTTGCTTTGTTCATTGTTACATCTCCATTCTCATTGAATTTTTTTTTTCAATATCCATTTGGTTCCAATCACATTTTTGTCTTTAGGTCTCGGTACCAATGTCCATGTCTTATTTTTCTATATTTTCTCAATCTCTTCATTCATTGCCTTAATGCATTCAGCATTTTCCAATGCATCTCTAATAGTTTTAGGCTCAAATTCACAAACTAAACATGTGTTTTTTCTTAACTTACTTTGTTTCATCATTCCTGCTCTTTTATCTCCAATTATTTGATCTTGTGGATGGTTTCTTCTCACATATTTTGCAAGTATAGGTTCATATCTTTTTTTTTCAATGTGATCTTCACTCGGTGCATGATCAACTTTCTCATCAGTAACTATTTGATGATGCTCGGTCTGTAAAGACTCTTGCTTAGTAGCGTTATTATGTTTCTCAATAACGCCAGACTATTTCTCGGGTAGAGTTTCAAGTAGTTCAATATAAAAAAAATCTACCATAGTCTTTCGATTGTTGTTTTCTTTCTTCATCATTATTTTCTGCAAACTCATCAACTCTCACATTTTCACTTTCAATCATTTTTTTAGTAGCCTTGTTAAAACATTTATAAGCCTTTTTTTTAGTATAATATCCTAGAAATATCCCTTCATCACCTTTTGAATCAATTTTTCCATTTCTATCATCTTTCAGAATGTAACATCTACTTCCAAATATTCTGAAATAACTCACATTAGGTGTGTAACCATACCATAATTCATAAGGTGTCTTGTTTGATTCTTTCTTCAGTTGAACTCGGTTCAGTGTGTATATAGCAGTACTAACAACTTCTCTCCAGTACATTTGTGCAACATGTTTTTCAATCATCAGTGTTCTAGCACAATCAACAGTTGATATATTCCTCCTTTCAACAATCCCATTCTACTAGGGTGTTCTCAATACAGATACATGTCTCTTAATTCCATGTTCAATACAAAAATTAGTGAACTCATCATAAATAAATTCACTTACCACTTTCTTTTTCCACTTTTTCTTTATACCATTTAAACATTTTGAAAGCTTCATATTTTTCTTTTAAGAACATGACAGTCATCATCTTAGGGAAATCATCAACAAACAAGATAAAATATGTCTCCATAATAACTTTGAGTTTTCATTAGACCACACAAGTCAGTATGAACTAACTCCAAAATATCATTAGATGAGTAATGTTTGCTCTTGAAACTATACTTTGACATCTTACCCATTTGACATTGTTTGCACATTACATTTTCAAGATTAGATATGCTCAGTAAACCTCTAACTCTTCTTTTCTTACTAATCTTAACCATGTTGTCAAAGTTCACATGACATAACCTCTTGTGCCATAACCATACATCTTCATTTTTAGCGAATAAACAAGAAGTTTCAACATTGTCCAGATAGAATAAGTTACCTTTAGATTGTTCACCAATACCGACCAACTTTCTAGTCTCATCATAGATTTTCACCTTTCTATTCGCAAATGTAACTCGGTGACCTATATTATTCAAATGTGCTACACTCAACATATTATAATTATGTCATTTCACCCAATATGCATTCTCACATCTGATCTTATTATTCAACAATATAGATCCTTTTCCTTTTACTTGACAAGGTGTATCATTTCCCATTTTCACAAATCCACCATTATAATATTAAAGATATTAAAAAAATTATTCACCACCAGTCATATGATGTGTGCAACAACTATCAATAATCCAAGTATCATTCTTGCTAACTTTAGAAATAAGTGTTGTTTCAACATACCTTTCTTCTTCTTCAGAGTCTTCTTTCAATGCCACAAATACCACTTCTATGTCTTCATCGATCTTGATCTCAATGTCATCATCTTCATTTTCAACTACGTAATATGCCTTCTTATCTTTATCTCTGTAGTCTCGGTTATCTATGTTGTCATATTGTCGGTTGCCTCTATAATCTCAATAATCTCTTTTGTCATTCTTCCTTTCATTAGATCTTTCACTTGTTTTCTCATCTTCTTTCATGTCAAGACATCTTGCAGCAATATGACCAATCTCTTTGCATTTAAAGCATACCAAGGGTAGTTTACCTCTATATTTTATTTTTTCTTTTTGTAGTCTTCTATCTATTAATGCTTCAAGTTCATCAAGTTCATCCTTCACTTTCACTTTCACTTTCATTTCTTATCTTATGTTTGCTACTTGATTTTCCAATTTTCAGAGGTGACATAAATGCAGATTCTACCGTATGGATAATATTATTGTCATAATTGTTAAGCTCAAATGCATTCAATCTACTGATCCAACTATCAAGTGAAATATTATTACCAGGAGCTTCTCTCATTTCATGAATTGCAGAGACTCTAATAGCATAGGCGGGTAACAAGGTTCTGAGAATTTTACTTACCACAGTGTCTTCATCAATAGTTCCACTTGCTCCTTGAATAGCATTCACAACCTCCTTGATTAGGTTGTTGTATTGAGTGATGTTTTCACCTTCTTTCATCTTCGTGTCATCAAAATTTCCTCTTAGATTTTCATCTTTTTCCCTTAGCACATTCACATCTCCTCCATGAACAAGTGTAATCTTATCCCACATCTATTTTGCAGTTGTACATGTCTTAATGTCTTCAAATTCAGCATCCTATAAGGAAGAAGAAATCTCAAATATCATAGTATTGTGTTTTTGTCTTTCTTTCATCTGTGTGATAGTCAAAGGACTAGTGGGTGTGATAAACTCATTTTCCAAATAGTATGTTGCAGAATCACAAATCCCTTATAGATATTGATGAGCTACAACTGATTTAGAACCTAATTGAAGATTTATGATTAGAGATCACCGAGTTGCTGATTAGATATGTAATATGATTAAATCAGTAATATATTGTCATTGATGTCAACTAGTTTGACAGCACTTATCTTGTAAGTTACAATACCTAAACATCTGTAGAAAAGGAGTAAGAGAGATGAAGAATAGAAATATCTACATGAGGAAGATGTATATGACAGATGAGGATAAGGAATACATTGGGTAACTTGTTGATAATTTTATGACCCTATGTTATTGACTTGATTATGTTTCATTCATCTATGATGAGGAAAAGAGTTGAAAGACACAAGGCAGTGTGGTCGGTTGATGAAGCATCACAGTATACACCGAGCAATGTAGTGTATACCGAGCATAGTATAAACCGAGCTTGTGTTCACTGACACATTTCTTTGTTAACCGAGCAAGAGAAAGGAACTAAATGATTAGTTTAGCCAATAAGGATTGATGAGCTGTAAAGTACATTGAAATCAAAGATGGAGATAATGTTTGTTATGAAGATCAACAGCTAGCATAATTCAAGGAAGATCTAAAGGATGAAATCAAAATGTGTTACCGACACATCAGCTGAGAAAGGTTAAGCAGCAAAATGGACGAAGGAGAATAAGAGGCAAAATCTAATGAAGGAGAAGAAAATGGTTTACTTGTCTATTTAAGAGACTAGGGTTTCATTATGAAACTCATGCCGGAAGAAGGAGACTACAGAGTTATCACATGAACAAGTTTCATGTATGCCTAATCAAACTGGTTAAGGAGAACTGAACTGCAGAGTTTATCGAGCATCAGAAAGCTATTACCGAGCGACAGTAAGTCATTGATTATTGTTGATATAGAATTGATATATTGATCAAAGGATTTAAATGAGCATAATATAGATCTGAACATCTGAAATTGAAGTTGTATTGTAATCAGATCACCTACTATTATAGTTTAACCATTGTATATAGACAAATCTCTTAACAAAGTGGACTAGGAAAGTCGTATATGTATCATTCATAGAATGAACATTGTTATCTTGTCAACCCCATAGTGAATGTTGGTTGGACGATAACGGTTGGTCTAAAATTCTCTAACAAGGTCACACCTCGCAATGTGTTTGTAACCTTTAATAGAGTTGGGTCTTTAGCGACCTCACTTCAGAAGAGTGAACAATTTTTGGGTTGCCGGTCCCAGGTGGTTTTTCCCTTCACAGGGTTTCCACGTAAAATCTTTTATGTTATGTGTTCATTGTGGTGATTTTTTTTTATCATACTTTACATATTACATGTTGGATTTGATCAGTAATCATTATATGCTATTGACTGTTAATCGGTAAAAGAACAGACAGTATAGTATTTTATGTTACCAAGCTACAGAAGTTTAAGTAAATTGTTTTGGATTGTACATTTTGATTTGGGACTATGGATAACTGATTCACCCCCCTCTCAGTTATTCTAACAATTGGTATCAGAGTTGTGGTTGCTTGGAATAGAGTTTTAAGGACTTCAGCACAAAGGTCTTGAAATGTTTAAGAGGCAAGTTCCAAAGCTAAACAAGGATAACTTCACAATATGGAAAAGTCGAATGAAGCTACATATATCTGAGATTGGGAATTCTGCCCTAGATCTAATGGAGAATGGATACCTTGCACTGCCCACTGGTCCCTTGACCCTTGATCAACTAAGAGATAGGCATGAACATAATGTTACTATGATGGAGATTGTTGCTACCTATTCACATACCGAATTTGAAGACATCAAGGACTGTACTAATGCTAAGAAGTTGTGGGATAAACTTGCTCAAATTTATAGTGGTGATGTGAATGTCAAGAGAGCAAGAGCCTAAAGCTTAAGAGGAAGATTTGATGACATGAAGATGAAAGAAGGTGAAAAAATTGTGCAGTACACAAACAGAATAAAGGAGGTAGTTCACGCTATTAGAGCATCGGATGGATTTATTAATGAAGACACTATGGTAAGCAAAATTATAAGGACCCTATTGCTTATCTATGCCATCAAAATATCTGCAATTCATGAAAATAGGTCAGCACCTAACAGCACACTCACTCTTGATAATCTGATTGGAAAGCTTACAACATTTGAACTGAATAATTATGATAATAGTGTTGTACCGAATGTTGAATCCTCTTTCATGACTTCTCTGAAGATTGGTAAGTCTAGTAGCAATAATAATAAGGATGATAGTGATATCAATACTGACGATGAGCTTGATGAACTTGAAGCTCTTATGGCCAGAAGGTTACCTAAAGGTAAAGGAAGGTATAGAGGCAAATTACCTCTAACATGCTTTAACTGTAAAGAAGTTGGCCACATTGCTGCTAGATGTCCACACAAGAAAGATGATGATAGAACCAAAGGCCGATCTGAATGAAGCTATGGGAGAAGATACAATAGAGGCTACCAACACTACAACAGAGACAACCAAGACAATAATGACAAAGGCAAGAAGGTATGCTACATTGCTGAGGAAGAAGATATCATCGATACCAACACTGATGATGATGTGGAGGTAGTATTTGTGGCAATGAAGGATGATTCGAAAGAAGATGAAAGGTATGTAGAGATAGCACTTATCTCTAAGGTTAATAAAAATGATACGTGGATCATAGATAGTGGCTGTACACATCACATGACTGGTGATGAAGAAAAAGTTGATTATCTTGAAGAATACAATGGAGGATCTATAAGAATGGGTAATGAAGAGGTAAAGGATCCATGATGATAAATGATAGAAATAAATGTGAAAATGCTTATTGGGTAAAATGATTAAACTATAATTTGTTAAATGTGGCACAGCTAAACAATTCAGGCCACGGAGTTGCTTTTGAGAGCAAAAAGGTGAAAATATTTAATGATGGAGGAAGACTTGTTGGAAGTGGTACACAATCTAGAGGTAATCTGTTTTATCTTGATAATAATCAGTCTTCTTGTTTGTTGATGACAGATGAAGATGCATGGTTGTGGCATCAGAGGTTATGTCATGTGAATTTTGATAACATGATTAAGATCAATAAAAAGAAAAGGTCTACCTAACTTGTCAAAGCCTGATCATGTTATGTGTCATGAATGTCAGAAAGGTAAAATGACTAAATCTAGTTTCAAAAGCAAAGATTATTCAACAAAGAATATACTTGAGTTAGTGCATACCAACCTATGTGGTCCTATGAGAACTCAGAGTTATTATGGAGACAGATATTTTATTCTTTTTGTTGATGATTATACTAGGTTGATGACTATCATGTTCTTAAAAGAAAAATCTGAGGCATTCAAAATGTTCAAGTGGTATAAAGAAAAAGTAGAAAAAGAGACTGGTAAAGAATTGAAATGCTTAAGATCTGATAGAGGAGGTGAATTTATCTCTAATGAATTTACTAATTTTTGTAATGAGCATGGTATTAAAAGACAGGTCTCTACACCGAGGACACCCCAGCAGAATGGCATTGCTGAAAGGAGGAATTTGTCAATTGTTGACTGCGCAAGGACATTAATGATAGAAAATAATGTTTCTCAAACATACTGGAGAGAAGCCGTTAGCACTATTGTCTATGTGCTAAACTGAGTACAACTGAAGAAGGACACTAATAAGACACCCTATGAGTTATGATTTGGACACAAACCCACTATAAGTTATTTTAACATTTTTGGAAGCAAATGTTTTATTCTGAAAGATGAAAGAAATGGAAAGTTTGACTCAAAAGGTGATGAAGGGATATTTCTAGGATATTCCAATAAAAGTAAAGAATGCAAGTGTCTGAACAGAGTTACTAATAAAATGATTGAAAGTACTAATGTTTGAGTTGATGATTTTGATGATAAGAATGCAAAGGAAAGAAGAAAGGAACCGGAAGACTACGATAGATTCACTTACATTGAAAAACTTGAGTATCTATTGAAGCCGCAAACAGTGACAACCGGTCAGCAGGAAAACAATACCAAGGAATAGGAAAGAGAAATCGACGAGCAGGAAGCACCCCCCGAGCAAGAAAATGAACCTGCATAGGATGAACAAGAAAGAAGAAATTGGATACTGGCAAGTTTTTTCAGAAGACATCATCCTCAGACACAAATCATTGGAGACAAACAAGATGGCATGCAAACAAGAAGTAAGACAAGACAAGGTACATGTCTAGTTTGTGAATATGAATTGAAGAATGTAAAAGTTGCATTAGAAATGATGAATGGGTTAATGAAATGAAAGAAGAAATAGACCAGATAAAGAAGAAAAAAACCTAGACCTTATTACCCAGACCTAAAGATAAGAATGTTATTGGTACTAAGTGGATATTCAGAAACAAGAAAAATGAAAATGGAGAGGTAACAAGAAATAAAGCTAGACTGGTATGCAAGGGATATGCACAGGAGGAAGAAATTGATTATGGTGAAACATTTGCACATGTTTCTAGATTAGGAGTCAGAATGTTACTTGCATATGCTGCACACAAAAAGTTCAAAGTTTACCAAATGGATGTCAAGTCAGCATTTTTGAATGGAATACTTGAAGAATTCTACATAGAACAACCTGAAGGGTTCATTAATCCAGAAAAGAAAGATATGGTATGTAGATCACATAAATCTTTATATGGTTTGAAGCAAGCACCGAGAGCCTGGTATGAGAGGCTGCATACTTATTTGTTAAGTATTGGATTTGTTAGAACAAGTGAGAACAGAAATTTGCATATAAAAGGAGATACTGATGATACTATTCTTATTGCTCAAATATTTGTGGATGACATTATATTTGGAGGACAAGCTCAAATCTGTAAGTCATTTACTGATGAAATGAGAAGTGAATTTGAAATGTCTATGTTCAAAGAGATTAAGTTCTCTCTAGGACTACAAGTGATTCAGCAAAATGATGGTATATTCATCACACAATCCAAATATATCAAGGAAGTATTGAAGACATTTGGCATGGAAGATGCTAAACCTGTGGGAACACCAATGGCTAGTAGATGTAAATTGACTAAGGAAGATGAAACTACAGAGGTGAACCAGACACTGTACCGATCTATGATTGGTAAGTTAATGTATGTAGTGCATAGTAGACCAGACATAGCACATGTTGTGGGAATTGTTGCAAGATTTTCTACAAACCCTAGAGAGTCACACATGGTTGCTACAAAGATAATCTTAAGATACCTAAAGAAAATAGAAGATTATGGATTATGGTATCCTAAGGAAGGCAAGTTTGAACTCAAAGTCTATACCAATGCTGATTGAGATGGAAATGTGGATGACAGAAAAAGTACCACCGGAGGAGCATTTTTCTTTAGTGAAAGACTTGTTACTTGGACAAGTAAGAAGCAGGCTTGCATTTCTCATTCTACAGCCGAAGTAGAGTATGTTGCTGCTGCTACAAACTATTCAAATATTGCATATATTAAGCAAGTATTGGAAGGTATAAATGAGGTAATCACTAAGCTAGTGATTATATATTCTGACAACACCAGTGCAATAAAAATTTCAAAGAATCTAGTGATGCACTCTGAAACGAAGCATATATCTATTAAGTATCACTACTTGAGAGAACAAGTATAGGAGAAGCAAGTTAAGCTAGAATTTGTTACATCTAAAGAACAACTTGTAGACATATTTACAAAGCCTCTACCGAAGGATACATTTGAATACTTGAGGACTAGACTTGGGGTCCATCCCCTGTCTACCAGTCACTAATGTGATCTGGATGTTGCATTCGCCTAATCTTATTAGAAGATCATTCATGTTGATGCAGCATAGTTCACACTTTGGATCATGTCTAAGGTTGTGAAAAGTTTGGAGAACTAGAACAGATTGGAATATCAGTATACAGAGATACAGAGTATGCACCGAACAACAGAGAGTTACATGGCTACTACAGATTTATATGTTTATTTGTTTCTTTGGCATTGTTGTCAAAGGGAGAGATAAAAAATATGAAACAATATGCACCGATGAGAACATTGAAACATCTATCTAAGGGAGAGACAAACTGAAAGAAAGGGAGAGCACTGAAGATCAGTTACTGAGAACAGAAGAAGGAATCCAAGAGCTGAAAAGATCATATCTATAGAATGTCAAAGCTGCATTGATAATGTTGTTGAGTAACATAGTGATTAAACATATTAAGCTAGGGAGAGCTTGTCCAGCATTTGTTCACAAAGTTTTCGAATACATGTTTGGTATGTGTATGGTATATTTCATATTACTTGAGTTGTCATCAATGCCAAAGGGAGAGATTGATGAACTACAACTGATTTAGAACCAAATTGAAGATCTATGATTAGAGATCACCGAGTTGCTGATTATATATGTAATATGATTAAATTAGTAATATGTTGTCATTGATGTCAACTAGTTTGACAGCACTTATCTTGTAAGTTACAATACCTAAAAATCTGTAGAAAAGGAGTAAGAGAGATGAGGAACAGAAACATCTACATGAGGAAGATGTATATGACAGATGAGGATAAGGAATACATTGGGTAACTTGTTGATAAGTTTATGACCCTATGTTATTGACTTGATTATGTTTCATTCATCTATGATGAGGAAAAGAGTTGAAAGACACAAGGCAGTTTGGTCAGTTGATGAAGCATCATAGTATACACCGAGCAGTGTAGTGTATACAAAGCACAGTATAAACTGAGCTTGTGTTCACCGATAGATTTATTTTTTAACTGATCAAGAGAAAAAAACTAAATGATTAGTTTAGCCGATAAGGATTGATGAGCTGTAAAGTACATTGAAATCAGAGATGGAGATAATGTTTGTTATGAAGATCAATAGCTAGCATAATTCAAGGAAGATCTAAAGGATGAAATCAAAATGTGTTACTAACACATCAGCTAAGAAAGGTTAAGTAGCAAAATGGATGAAGGAGAATAAGAGGCAAAATCTAATGAAGGAGAAGAAAACGGTTTACTTGTCTATTTAAGAGACTAGGGTTTCGTTATGAAACTCATGTCAGAAGAAGGAGATTATAGAATTATCACATGAACAAGTTTCATGTATGCCTAATCAAACTGGTTAAGGAGAACTGAACTGTAGAGTTTACCGAGTGTCAGAAAGCTATTACCGAGCGACAGTAAGTCATTCATTATTGTTGATACAGAATTGATATATTGATCAAAGGATTTAAATGAGCATACTATAGATCCGAACATCTACAATTGAAGTTTTATTGTAATCAGATCACCTACTATTACAATTTAACCATTGTATACAGACAAATCTCTTAACAGAGTGGACTAGGAAAGTCTTATATGTATCATTCATAGAATGAACATTGTTATCCTGTCAACCCCATAGTGAATACTGGTTGGACGATAACAGTTGGTCTAAAATCCTCTAACAAGGTCACACCTCACAGTGTTTTTGTAACCTTTAACAGGGTTGGGTCTTCATCGACCTCACTTCAGAAGAGTGAACAATTTTTGGGTTGTCGGTCCCAGGTGATTTTTCCCTTCACGGGGTTTCTATGTTAAATCTTTTGTGTTATGTGTTCATTGTGGTCATTGTTTTTTATCATACTTTACATATTGCATGTTGGATTTGATCGGTAATCATTATATGTTATTGACTGGTAATCGGTAAAATTATAGATAGTATAGTATTTTATGTTACCGAGCTGCAGAAGTTTAAGTAAATTATTTTGGATTATACATTTTGATTTGGGACTGTGGATAACTGATTCACCCCCCTCTCAGTTATTCTAACAGATATAACTTCATCCTGCTTTGCCATGTTGAGAAATTATCTTAGTTCAGCTTTGGCACCTCTCTCTTATACATCTTGTGATATTTTACTTAAGTCCTTCAAACTTTTCCTTCAAGTACTCTTGATCTGATACCAATTTTTAGATAACTAAGAATGGGGTGAATCAATTAATTTTAGTTATCCTACAATCCCAAATAATCCCAGATGTATAAAACAATTCTTTCAAATCTATTAAACAATTCAGTAAAACTTTAACTGTGCCTTTCTGTTCATTAACCAAATACTAGTAAATTAACTATTGCATATACCAATCAAATCAATAATTGTAATGTGTAAAGAAAAATAACAAATTATCACATCCATACACATATAACACTTGATTTTTAACTTGGAAACCCTGTTAGGAGAAAAACCACTTGGGACCGGTACTCGAAAATAATTTCACTCTTCTGAAGTGAGCTCGGTTAAGAGCCAACCCTGTTAAACGCTACAATTAAAGACTATAAGGTGTGACCTGGTTAGAGGATTTATCACTAATAGTTCTTCATGACCAAACATTCACTATGGGGTCAACATAAAAATAATCAACATTCATTAAATGTCATAATGAAATATAAAGACTGTTAAGTCCCACTCAGTTAAGAGATTTATCTATAGCAATGGTTAGAATGAAACAGTAAATGATTTGATTCAAATACAACTTTATTTTTCATATTTTTAGATCTATGCTAAGCTTAAAATACCTCTAGCCATCATAATCATTTCAATTTTCTTGTATCCTCCAACTCTATTCTATTCAGTTAATACTTTTCTTTAACAATTGGTGTTGTCTGCATATTTTCTCAGTTCTTTCTTCAACCTATCTGACCAGCTTTGCATGAATGCAATCTTTGCATGCACATTCCAGAACTAATTATGAATCTCTTGTCTCCTTAAATAGACATAATAAACTATTTTATTTCCAGCCATAGATTTTGCCTCTTAATCTTCACCATTGATTTTGTCGCTTTAACCTTCCTCAGAAATTGTTTTTGTAACATGTTTCATTCTCCATGATCCGCTCATCCTTGAATTTTTTCATCCATTTGATCATCATAATAAACTTTATCTTTAACCTCAGAATCATCCATATTTGTCCAACTCATCATCTTTAGTCGGCAATCATATGTTTGATTTATTTCTTTCACTCAATTAATACCATGATGTGTCAGTGATTTCTAACTCGGTTAACATTGTACTTAGTATACACTACACTTGCTTAGTGTACACTATTTCAACTCAGTGTATACTAAGTTCTTCATTTACCGACCACATAAACTTGTTCACTCTTGATCTTCAATTCATAATAGAATTATGTAATACAATCAAATCACTAACATAATGTCATAGACTCATCAATAAGTTACCCAATGAATACCATATTCATATCTTTCTCATGCATCACACCTTAATTTTAATATCTCATTCCTTGACCATTATTTCCTTAGTTAGATGTTTGTAACTATCATGATAAGTATAGTCAAAACTAGTTGACATTAATGAAAATATAATAACTAGTTTAATGTGTCACATATACCTTTTTAGGTCAGTGATCATCAATCTCTATCTTTTAAGTATTCAATCAGTTGTCAATCTCTTCCTTGAGATATTCAATCAGTTATAGTCTATCAAATAGGCACCCATTTTTTGAATTTTTGGATTGAGCGTTCGAGCCTAAAATGGGTGCCCATTTCTAGCGGCATTTTTCAAGTCCACAAGCTTTCGTTGAATTGGGACCCAAATTCTTGCACTTTCCCAATTAGTACTCACCAACGTATTTTAAAAAATTAAAACATTAACAGTTCGTTCAAAATTTGACAATAGTCCCTCACGAGCTCTGATGAAAATGTTATTCTTGGGACAAAAAAATGTCGTATAGGTACATCATCCTGATCAAAGCTTACTAGCAGGTGAAAAGTGTCGTCAAAATTTTGATGATAACTTCATCATACGAAGAACATGGGCTCCATTGGAGGCCTGAAGAAACCTTGCATGGGTTCTATTGGAGGTCTAACAAAGTGATTCATCAGCATTTCGATGAATGCAAGGGCAGCTGACGATTCAAACTTTCAATGAAACATTTTTTGGCAATTCAATGAAATATTATTTGTTGAATCCTCTGATGAAATTTCATCGATGAAAATTTGGTCGGCGTTTCTTCGAACCTTAAACATATATCTATCAAAATTCTAATGATTGTTTGTTGGAAAATGTGTCCAAATATGTTAGTGTTAGGTTTATAAACCTTAATTATCCCTAATAAACTTTAATAATCACTAACCCTAATAAATCTTAATAATGATAATAAACCTTGATTGGCCTTAATAATTCCCAATGAACCCTAATATATGCTAGTCTTGATGAACCTGAATGAACCCTAAACCCAAATAATTCTTAATAAACCTTTATAATTCCTCAAAATTAATAACAAGATAATAAACCTCTCTTTAGATACCTCTCCCTCCCTACCTCTAAGGATAGAAAAGGGGATAGGTATAGAGAGGTAAGTAGAGACAGACAGACATACAGACAGAGAGGGAGAGAGGTATAGAGGGAGCGAATGAGGTAAAGAGAGGGGAGAGAGAAGTAGAGAGGAAGGGAGAGGTAGATAGAGGAGGGGGAGAATTATGTTAGGGTTAGTATTTTTTAGTATTTATTAAGGTTACTAACATGGTAAAGAGGGAAAAAGAGATTGGAAGGGAATGATGGGAGGAAATAGGTGAGATAAACAGAATTGGGAAGGAAATGATGGGAGAGAGAGCTAACTAGAGAGATTAAAAGGGGGGATGAAATATGGAGATAGAGAGGGGGGCATAGATATATGTAAGTACAAGAGGAGAAAGAGTGGGGAAGGAGGGAAGTAGACTTTTGTGTAGATAAATAGAGGTAGGGAGGGAGTGATGATGATGTACGTAGAAAGTGACTTTATTGAGAGAAAGAGAGAGGTAGAAAGATAGGTTTGGATATTTAGAGAGAGAGAAGAGAACAAGATATAGGTAGAGAGAGGGGGGATGATAGAGAGAAATTGATAGGGAGAGAGATGGGTGAAAATCTTAGTGGAGACAAAGAGATTGAGATAAAGAAAAAAAAATAGAAAGAGGGAGAGAGGGATATTTATGTAGATAAATAGGGTTAGAGAGAGAGGGAGGTAGAGGTGGGTAGAGGGAAGTAGAGGGAGGATATAGATAAGTAGAGAGAGAGAGAGGGTAGAACAAAGAGAGTGGAGGAGAGGGGAGGATTACATAGAGAAATAGAGGTAGTGAGGGAGTGAGGGGAGGTATTTAGGGAGAGTAAAAAAGGAGATAGAGAATAGTAGAGAAAGAGAGAGAGGTTTAAAGCTTGGGGAGAGAGAAGAGAGTCGGATAGAGAAGGGAGAGTGATAGGATGAAAGATATTTCTAGAGATAAAGGGAGACAAAGAGAGTTAAATAGAGATAAAGAGAATGATGATAGGAGCTTAGTGATTATTGAAATTTGACCTAGTCTAAGAAATTATAAGAGCTAGAGCTTGGGGAAAGAGGACGGAATGAGATAGAAAGAGGTAGAGAGGGATGAGAAGGAGAGTGATAGGGAAATAGATAGGTCTAGAGATTGGTGGAGATAGAGAATGAGATGGAAAGATATTAGGAGAGTGATGATATGATCCTTTTGATTACTGAAATTTAACTAAGTCCACAAAATATAAGATCTCCCAAAATCTAGAATTTGAATTATAGCTCTTAGAGATCAGAAACCATTCTATAAAATTTTGATAATATATACATACAATATAACTTCAAGTATCATTAGAATCATGAAATTTGTATAGTCGATCAAATTTCTATATGTTTTTTTTCTAGATTTCATTGTGTATATTTTTATATCGATATCTAGAAATACAATAGATAGAAATTAAAGTATAATAAATATATATTTTATGTATATATCCTAATGAAAAATATTACAGACAAGAAAAACTAATCAGGATTCAATATAAATGAATTTTTTCAAGAACTAAAATCTTGAGTTACAACATGTATTTCATCTATCTTTTACTAGGAGAAACACGTACACATTTTGCTTGTTTAGCATTATGCATACATGTTTTATTCTCATAAAAGAATGTATTTGTTTTTATTTCAAATAATACATACATATTTTTAATTCAAATAATATGTACAAAATTAGGCTTGTCTTAAACTTGGATGACAAGCCTTTGCCTTGGGAGATTTGATTTTCTTCCTTTTGGTGTGTTTTTTCTTCCAATCTAGTTTGCAAACTTCCTTGCCCTCAAGTTTACATAGTATCAAGTGGGTATTTATAAAATTGCCACCATAATTTTATACATCATTTGAGCTTTTTAACCATAATTTTTTTAGATTTGAACAACATTAACATATTTATTTTCAATTTCTTTCACCACTCTTTCCATAGTTCTCAAAGACGTGTACATTTTTTAAATAAATTTTGACCTATTTGTCCAAATTTAAAATAAAGTATAAATTATTATTCTATACTTCACTCTTTACAATTTCAAATTTAAAAAAAAAATATTCTCAATTATTTTGGGGCAAGTTATGTGACCCACATGAATAGGTGTATGATTTTTTCAAGATGTGTCTACTTTGAAATATCATAAAAAAATTATTTAATAAAAATATTAAAAATATGACAAAACTTCTAGTACTCACTCTTAACAATCTTTCCACCAAAGGGATTTTTGAATTACTAAATGCAACCATTACTTTTTTGACCCACACACTATACACTATGTTATCTTTTGCTGGAAAATAATAGGAACACTTTTGTTTGCAGGAAGGATTTGACCCTCTTAATATTATTCATTTTTGAAAAACTTTAGTAGTTTAGTAACTAAATTCATAGCACTACAATTCTTGTTCTTTTAGTGTCTCAAAAAACTTAGTGCACGAGTCTCAAATTGCTCCTCTACGTTTAGGTTTAGCTGATTTAAGAAGAATAAAAGGTGGCCACTTATACCCCTTTTTGTTGACCATCTTGTTGCACTTATCCACATCATTTTACATATCCACTAAGATGATTCCCATGTAAGTTACTTTACGGCTTCCCCCCACCATCTTCTACTTCTTATTTACAAGATCATGAAGAAGAGGGTAATATTCAACACCAACAAGAAATATTTGAAATCCTTAAGGATAATTTACTTATGGCTCAAAATAGATGAAATAATAGGAAAATCAACATTATAGTGAGAGAGAGAGAGAGAGAGAGAGAAATTATTCTATTACAACCTCATACACAATTTCCCCTTCAAAATAATAAGAACATGAAACTCCGAGCACCTAATTTTTATGCTCCTCGTAAGGTTTTCCATCTAAAATAAAGTGTATCTTATAATTTAGAACTTCCACCCTCTTCAAAAATTCATCCAATCTTCAATGTCTCTTCTTTAAAGAAAGAAATAAGTGAGAATATTCTAATTCAAATAGAAACATCAGATTTGGATGAAGGAAAGTTTACTCTATAACCTATATAAAATATTAAGAAAAGGGTGAAATAATTGTGAAATAGGGGTATCTCTAAGTTCCTAATCAAGTGTAATAATTTTTTGATTGAAGATGCAATATATGAAGATGAACAATTTATGCTAAAACATCTAGATTTGATTAACATTAAAGACAATGTTTTTTTTAATGGGAGGGCATATATAGGTCCCTAATATTCTATTTAATGTTATGAGCCATTTGTTATATATCTCTAAGTATATATTATATATTCTTAAGTATAATAAGTTAGAAATATCGTAACACACACTTAGAACATGCCTTAGGAGAAGGCAATACTGTTAGGAATGAATTCTGAAGCCTTTGGTAGTCATTCTATAGCAGTGGTTGTTGCATTCATGGCTATGATTGTCATTGATGTCAACACAGTGTTATTCTAGAGTTTAGCAGAGAAGCAGGCACAGTTTTGTTTTGCACACATTTTTTATTTCAGATTGAGTTATGTGCAGTTGATGGTATGTTCTTTGGTGTGTTATTATCCTATGGTTAAGAGCGCAAAAAGAAATTCATTTATTCATGAAAGTTATAAGCATTTTGGTGGAAGCAGTATTCTGGCAGTGTTCCTGAGTAGCGGTTTTTGGTAATTGGAGGATATCTCCTAACCGAGATGGAATCTAATTCTGTGCAGTTAAAGGGAAGTTTGAGACTCATTGGTGGTGATGTGGTTCATAGTACAAACTTTGAGGTCACACGATTGGAAAGTTATTGTATCTGGAAGCTGACAATTTTTATGTAATTTTGATGTAGCATGTTAAAATTATTATTTTGTATTTGGATGCCGACTCATTTGTAATTATTTGAGTGTGGTATAAAGGAAGGAATTTTTTCCTTGTTGTGATGGGATTTTAATAGTTGTGATATGAAATTGTGAAATTTGTGATGCGAATATATGCATGAGGTGAAGAATAGAGCTAATTCAGTGATGAAGGAAGACTTGCAAAGTACAGAGATCTGGATTTGTGATCTTGTGTAGCAGAGAGTGTGGTTTTGGCATAGTGTGAAGAAGGTAACATATTTCATATTATTCTATTGAATAATCCTAAGATCTATTGGACAATGAGTTTAGAGATCTTGCCTTGAAGCTGTTTGGGCAGTGGGTCCTTCTGTCTTCCATAACTCCTAACAGGGTTAGAATCTTTTAACAGGGATTCAAAATCTCCTAACAAAGATTCATATGTACTAAATTTATTTCATAAGACTCCTAACAGGGTTCATCCTCTAACAAGGAACTTTCATATTAGTGCATCATTTTGTGGGCATCATTCCCACCGGGGTTTACTCTTTGATCAAGAGGTTCCCTAGTTAACATATCTTGTGTTATTGTGTCATTATGTATGATTATCTTTCTATGGTTGGTTACTGCATTGATTATATGGTTTAAAGCTGTTGAAGTTGATAAATGGTTTAATTATCAGATAACTGATTCACCCCCCCCCCCCCCCCCTCTCAATTATCTTGGTGGTCTTTACTTTCTAACAATTAGTATCAGAGCAGCAGGTCCTTGAAAGAGAAGTTTAACTTAAGGAGATCTATGGCGACTTTCAGGAAAGAAAGCCCTAAGTTTGATGGAGTAAATTTTGACAGCTGGAAAGAAAAGATGAAGACACATCTCTTGTGTTTAGGACCAAGTTATTGGTTGATTACAAAGAATGAAAGGACTATAATTGAAGAAGACAATCTTGAAACAAGTTCTAAAGATGAGGTAGATCTATTCATGTGTAACATACTTGCAAGAGAAGCACTCTTATCAGCACTTCCGGAGAATGAATATAGTCAAGTAAAAGGTTTAACTAGATCTTATGATATTTGGAAAGCTTTACATTCTACTTTTGAAGGTGATGAACATGCAAAGAAAGCTAGGTTACATAATTAGATTTGTGCATTTGAAGACATAAGAATGATAAAAGATGAATTTGTTAGAAGCTGTATTGGTAGGATGTCAGAAATTGTTGCAGGAATAAAGTCTTATGGAGGTGAAAAGACAGAGAGTGAAGTCATATGGAATATTTTGAGAACATTGACACCGGTATTCAAGTAGACTACACAAATGATTGAACAAGTGATACCTTGTACACCAAACTTTTCAAGAGAGACTCTTCTTGGAAGATTGGAAGCAGCAAAGATGAATTTGAGATTATCAGGAGAAGTATCGAGAGTGGAGACAGCATTCAGTGCTCTTAGCATCAGACCTACTTTGTCTAGAAGTACAAGTGTGAATGGAGATTATGCCAGTAGTAGCATATCCAAATCTGATGAAGATAAGAAGATTGAAGAAGGTATTGCCTTTCTTGCGAAAAGAGAACCAGCTGGTAAGAAAATCTTTAAATGTTGGACATGTCAAGAATGTGGTCATTTTGCATCTAAGTGTCCTAAGAGAGTTAAGAAGTATAGAAACAATTTCAAGCCTAGAAGACCTAAAGAATGTTATTATGCAAATGATGAAGAAATTGAAGCAGGAATTGAAAGACATTTGAGTGACAGTGATAATGATAACTTTGATGACATAGGATTTGTAGCAATTAAGGAAGAAAATTCTGAATCTAATGTTAAGGAAGAAAAATCCTTAGTTTCCCAAGTTGAAAAGAAAGTTGATTGGATTATAGACAGTGGTTATTCACATCATATGACTGGTGATAAAGGAAAGTTCATAAAGTTTAACAATTATGATGGAGGAGTTGTTAGAGTTGGTAACAATGCACCTTGTTTGATTAAAGGTATAGGATCTATTACTCTTGATGGAAAGACTAATACTGATGATGTTTACTTTGTTGATGGATTGAAACATAATCTTTTGAGTGTTGGACAGTTAGTGGATAAGGGATATCAAGTTTGGTTTACTGAGAAAACTTGTGTGATAAAGGATAAAGATGGAAATCTGATTGGAACTGGATCTAGAACCATAGGTAATGTATTTCAATTGAACCCTACTGAGATCACATGTTTGATGACTAAGATTGATGATAGTTGGTTATGGCATAGAAGTTTCTGTCATATAAACTTTGATAATATTGTGAAAGTAAGTTCTACACTTGCAGTAAGAGATTTACCTAAGATTATGAAGTCTACTAACATGATTTACAAGGAATGTGTGATGGCCAAGTAGAAAAGGAGTTCATTTCATAGCAAGAAGTTCACATCTACAGAAAAGTTGGAGATTGTGCATACAGACTTGAGCGGTCCTACTAGGACTAGAGGATTCTATGGAGAAAGGTATTTTATGATTCTTGTTGATGATTTTAAAAGAATGATGTGGATTGCATTTTTGAAAGAAAAATCTGAAGCATTTGATAAGTTTAAGGTCATGAAGAATAAAATTGAGAATGGATTGTTAGTTTTGGTTATTTTTGTTGATGACATTATTTTTGGAGGAGAAGATGAAGCTAGTGACAAATTTGCTGATGAAATGAAGACAGAATTTGAAATGATTATGATTAGAGAAATGAAATACTTTTTGGGATTACAAATAACACAAAATAAAGATGGTATCTTTATAAGTCAGACAAAGTACTTGAATGATTTGTTGAAAAGATTTGGTATGGAGAATTGTAAACCAGTTGGAACACCTATGGTTACAGGACATAAACTATCTAGTAAAGATGAAACACCCGCATTTGAGCAAAAGAAATATAGATCCATGATTGGTGGATTAGAGTACTTAACACACACTAGACCAGATATACAACATTCAATTGGAATGGTAGCAAGATTTCAAGCTGAACCTAGAGAGTCACATTATGTAGCAGTAAGAGGATATTGAGATATCTTAAAGGCACAATGGACTATGGATTGTGGTATGAAACTTCTGATGATTTTACCCTATGTGCATATACTGATGCTGATTGGGGAGGTAGCGTTGATGATAAGAAAAGAACCAGTGGTAAAGCCTTTTTTCTTGGAGGAAGATTAGTTTCTTGGTTGAGCAAAAAGTAGAATTGTATCTCACAGAGTACAGTAGAAGCAGAATATGTAGCAGCAGCAAACAATTGTAACCAGATAATTTGGATGAAGCAAATGTTGATGGACATTGGAATCAAGTTTGATGAGCTTATTGTCATACATTGTGACAATACAAGTATAGTTAGTATGTCTAAGAATCATGTATTACATTCTAAAACAAAGCATATAGAGATCAAGTATCATGTTGTAAGAGAGAAATTTGTTGAGAAAGAAGTCAGACTGGAGTACATAAGCACAAAGGAGCAGATAGCAGATATATTTGCTAAACCTTTGCCTAAGGATACATTTGAGTATCTGAGAGGTATGCTTGGGGTTATGCCTCAGCCTACTTTTGAGTAATGATGTAGTTGGTTGCATACGTCCATTGGTTTATGGCCCTATCTATTTTCTGGATTGGATGTTGGTACTTCCTCTATGGGGGAGTATGTGTATTTGAGCTGAGTCATTGAGGACTCTAGTGAATATTTTTATTTTATTTTTCTGAACAGTGTCTTTTGACATTGAGCTATTGTTTGACATAGTGATAGAATTTATGTCATTGATGTCAATGGGGGAGAGAATCGTGAAAAACATTGAGGAACTACATTTTTTGGAGAGATTGAATAGGAAAATGAAGCATGATTTGATTGATGAAGAGCAGCAGAGCAGTTGAGCAGCAGTGATTGGATTTTTGGAACATTGGATGTTATTCATCTATGTTGCCATCAATGCCAATGGGGGAGATTGTTAGGAATGAATGTTGAAGCCTTTGGCAGTCATTTTGTAGCAGTGGTTGTTGCATTCATGGCTATGATTGTCATTGATGTCAACACAGTGTTATTCTGGAGTTTAGCAGAGAAGCAGGCGCAATTTTGTTTTGCACACATGTTATATTGCAGATTCAATTATGCACAGTTGATGGTATGTTCTTTGGTGTGTTATTAGCCTATGGTTAAGAGCACAAAAATAAATTCATTTATTCATGAAAGTTATAAGCATTTTGGTGGAAGCAGTACTCTGGTAGTGTTCCTGAGTAGCGGTTTTTGGTAATCGGAGGATATCTCCTAACCGGAGTGGAATCTGATTCTGCGTAGTTAAAGGGAAGTTTGAGACTCATTGGTGGTGATGTGGTTCATAGCACAAACTTTGAGGTCACATGATTGGAAAGTTATTGTATCTAGAAGCTGACAGCTTTTATGTAATTTTGATGTAGCGTGTTGAAATTATTGTTTTGTATTTGGATACCGACTCATTTGTAATTATTTGAGTGTGGTATAAAGGAAGGAATTTTTTCCTTGTTGTGATGTGATTTTAATAGTTTTGATATGAAATTGTGAAAGTTGTGATGCGAATATATGCATGAAGTGAAGAATAGAGCTAATTGAGTGAAGGAAGACTTGCAAAGTATAGAGATCTAGATTTGTGATCTTGTGTAGCAGAGAGTGTGGTTTTGGCACAATGTGAAGAAGGTAACATATTTCATATTATTCTGTTGAATAATCCTAAGATCTATTGGACAGTGAGTTCAGAGATCTTGCCTTGAAGTTGTTTGGGCAGTGGGTCCTTCTGTCTTCCATAACTCCTAACAGGGTTAGAATCTTTTAAGAGGGATTCAAAATCTCCTAATAGAGATTCATATGTACTGAATGTATTTCATAAGACTCCTAATAGGTTCCATCCTCTAACAAGGAACTTTAATATTAGTGCATCATTTTGTGGGCATCATTCCCACCGGGGTTTACTCTTTGATCAAGAGGTTCCCTAGTTAACATATCTTGTGTTATTGTGTCATTGTGTATGATTATCTTTCTATGGTTAGTTACTGCATTGATTATATGGTTTAAAGCTGTTGAAGTTGATATTGAATTTGATAAATGGTTTAATTATCAGATAACTAATTCACCCCCCCCCCCCTCTCAGTTATCTTGGTGGTCTTTACTTTCTAACAAATACTACACCATCTAGAATCTCCCAACACGTAATTTTCTCCCATAACCAAAAATATCACTTTTTAATATTCATTTTATGCCCAAAATTCAATGTGTTGAGTTGTGTTATCCTAGGAATCTCATGGATTACTTATTTGGTACCTCATTTAATGAGGTGCCAGAAATATAATACATTATATATATCAAATATTACAAGGCTCGCAAGGTATCCAACACGCCTAGCCTAAATATCCTAACAAAATATATATTAATAATTTTAATTGTACCAACTTATAAGCATATGAATCAAAATTTTAATTAGAAACATTAATATGGAGAACTTAAAGACATTTTTATTTTTACAATTTTCATAAAGCACAACCACACTAACTAGCAATGATGAGACTACAATAGAATTATACAACTTGAAAATCTATGCAAGGATTTGAAATCTTTTGGATAGGTTTTCCAATGTCTTGATCTCATGCTTTCATTTATAATGGAAATGTCATGTTCTTAATTGTATGTAAGACCATCAAAGTGGTTCGATTGTCTATAGGTTTATAGTCTTTCAACATTAAATTTTATTAATTTTCCTATTAAGCTATGGAACAAATAAATCTTAGAAGAGGGGATCTATCAAGTACTTAATAGTATAACGAGTTGGAAGTTTCTAGGTACATGACATCCAAATTTTTTATTTGTTTCATATGTTCTTACATGTTTAGCTTGTCTTTAATGGTTTGTTTATGGGCATGTTGTAAGAAATATTACCTCAATAACTATAATATTATGGAGTATGTACAAGCTAATTAAGCTTGATAATAGGAAATGAGAATATAAATAGAGGAGAAATATTGAATCATAGGCCCTTTCTTTCTTAAAAACTTTAAACATATGATTATCTTGAGTTTATGTAGCATCAAAGGAGAAATGCTATCTAACATTATAATAATAATAATAATAAATAATTATCAAAGATAAGTCTGGTAGTTGTAATAATGTTGTCTTAATGGCAAGTGATTTTATTTTTTTTGTTAGTATATTACTTTTAGCTTTGGGTGAGTTGTTCTATGTTTATCTTTCAACATGGTTTCATCATGGGGGCTTAACTGGTGGGGCAACACCATGTCAAGTGTGTTCATATTGGATGGTTTTAAATGGGAAAAAAATAGAGAAATATATTGTTGGGATTATGGAAAGATAAGTACTGAGAGGGGAGGGGTGAATCAGTACCTTCAAAACTTTTCAAGACTAAAACTTTGTAGTAGTTGATAGCATATAACCAACTGAGTCCATTGTTTAAAACATACATTCAAATAACTAAAAAATGTAATTTTCATGTAATCTAAACAATAAACCATTCATGAAAATTCATACTCATAAAATAGATATTTTGTTATCGCATAAACCCTTGTAAGAAGGTAAAAACTATGATGGGGATGACACCCACAAATCTTCACTACTGTAGTATAAAGTATGTCAATTAAGGATACAATTTGTGATCACTTCTGATGATCTTACCTTGTTATGAATAATAATTAGATTGACTAGATCTACTTGGTTAGAGGATTTTAACAACACAATACATGTGTGTACTAAGTTAAGAGATTTAAATAAGAACTGTTAAGTCCACTATGTTAAGAGATTTTGGATCTGCTACAATGGTTAAAAGGTAACAGTAAATGTATGTGTAAATAGAAACTTAATCTTGCCTGATTCAAATCTGTGAAATACCAAATAGATATCATCTCATAGTGATGTATGTGTCCTTTTCTTTTCTCGGTATCCTTGTGTATATTCTGAAAAACTGAATCCTTCTTTCAAACCTTCTATCAAACACCCTTTGTCTGATATCATGATGTCCTTAGTGTGGCTACTCCTTCATAATACATATTCATAATGAAATCTTTAAATATTTTATATAAAATTTACTTGACCTAATTAGGGTTTACAATATCTTAGAAATCCTAAGATCAACAGTGTAAAAAAATAACCTAGATCTAACATTACATAGGATTCATCAGTAATTTAATGATTAACTCCATATTTAATTCTATCTTGATCTTGGTAAACCATTTTCCAATTGGTGTGAACCATTTGCATAGATGTTTGTGCCATTTCAGATTACTATGTTGTTTCTTGGTTTACTCAGTAATCATTGCATTGTTCATTCAGTAAATTATTGGTGCTTGGTTCATATGAATTCTCAGTGATCAGTAGCTCTTTACTCAGTAATTTTCTATCACTCAATGAGTGTACTTAGTCAAACCCTTGTTTGGTTAACTTAGAGATCTTCGTGTGTCTTTCTTGGTATGTAGGCTTTATGTGGTTGACCAAATGTCCTGTTTGTCTCCTTTACTGACTGAATAACTGATTGATACTAATGAAAATCCTTTAATGATCAAATAGGAGTAACATTCTCACCCTTTGGAATTAGTATCAAAACCTTATGTATATGTACCGACTACCAAAACAAATATATACACATTCCAAAAATATAGTGACTTACTAACTCCAAATGTATATTGACTCTCTCTTTGTGCATTCTCTTGGTGTGAAGTACATACTAGCATATATATAATATATATACATATACTTTCCCCCTTCTTGAAATTAATGCCAAACAAAAATAATGTACTTACAACTTGTCAAAAATATGTTGATGGGTTTCCTTGAGTGATGCCAAGAGTTTTTCTCATTCCTCTTTCAGGTTATCAAGAGCAATGTGCTCTAAACTAACTTGTGCATGCATGTCAAAGATATTTTCAAGCATAGAAATTTATGGGGTGGCAACTAAAGATTTTGCCTTATCCACATGACACTCCTTGATCTTCAAATGTGGAAGCAACTCAGCTTGAACCTTAGTGATTTGATCACTTATGGTATCTTCTTGCTTCCTCAAAGCTATTATCAACATCATCAAGTGTGATAGGACCCTTACCATGTTTCTTTTTCTTCTCTAGTGTTGGTGAAGTTGTGTAAGGAACTAGAGCTTTTGTCTCTAGATTTGAGTTTTTTATCTCGGTAGGCACACTTTCTTCCTTAGCTTGCCCGGTGATAGGTGTCTCAGTAGACACACTTTCTTCCTTAGCTTTCCCAGTGACCGGTGTCTTTGTATTTTGTCCTTGGACATTTGTTGTGGTATGTTGTAGTTGATTCTACCAGTTTATTCTCTTCAAGTGCTTGTGTTTCTACCTTTGTATGCTCAGGATCATTGGAAGATTTTTTCTCTATTGTACCTTGTCCCTCAGGTATATCCTTTGGTTTCTCGAGGGTTGAGCCTTCAGGTTTCTTCTGTATTACCATTTCAACTTCTTGTACCAATATAGGTAAGTCACCTAGAATTTCACATGTTTTTGCCTCACTAGGTGCATTCTCCTCGATGGTGTCTACAGAAGTGTTAATATATTTATCATTATTTATGTCATCAGGATCTCCATTGGTGATGTCTTTAGTTAAAACATCATTGTGCCCTGGTGTGACTAACTCCTTGGGAGTATCCTATCTATATTCTTCTCTGTATTCGACTGGGTAGAAATCAATATCAATGGTTTCATCTTCTACCTCGGTGTCAGATAATTCTATTGGCTCCTTGGTGGCTAGGTCAGCATCATCTAAGTGAACTCCTTTTCCTTTATTTGTGTTCTTCTCAGGAATTATTGCCAATGCCAGTTGATCTGCTTCTTCTCGGGCTTTTACAATTGTTGTCCATAGAAGCTTATTATTTTCATCAACTTCTTCAAGGTTTCCTGCTAATATGTTAAGGGCTCTACCCTTCATTAGAAATCATTTAGAGTATTGTTTCATCAACTCTTCTATCTTAGGAACCGATAGAGTAGGCATAGCCAAAATCAATGAGTGTTCCCTCATTTTCTTCTCAGTGTGCAGGGCATATGTCCACCTTGCTGACATTTTCTCATACAATTATTTAGGTACATACCTAGAAAATTCAATAGGTACCTTCTTAAATTTTATCATCATTTGTATGATGGCCTCTTCAATCTTCTCCTGATCCTCAGTAGTCATATGTACATACCGACTTAATTTGGGGTTACCTAGTCCACCTGTTTCCTTTATAGTTTTAACTAATTCATCTACCGACTGACCTTTATTCACAACTTTAAATTTATCTTGATTTTCTTCATCATCATCTTTTTCCCTTATCAACCTTCTCCTCATTTTAGGTTGCTCGGAGGTGACTTGTGCACCTCTTTTTTTCTTCTAATAGGTTTTGGTAGGAGTTGGCCTTGATATTTTTACTACTCCTTTCTTTAGGGGTAGAGAAGCATTTGTTGAGGACCTTGTCCTTTCTCATGTGGGTGCTTCTACTTGTTTTCTCTTCCATGTGGCCTTGACCAGTGTAGTTTGAATATTTTTGTTGGACTCAGTCTCCTCCTCATCATGTTCATTTTTCCCGATTAATAATTTATCCTTGGTTGCCTCTTCAATTGGATTGGCTTCAGATGTCTCTTCTTCTTCTTCTTCTTAATCACCAAACTGTTTTGCCAAGGTATCCATGATCTTCTTGGATTTCCTACTTACCTTCACTCTGACTAGACCCATTTTAATTCTTAGTTTGGCCTCTTCATAGGTACCAAACCTAGTTGCATGTGGATCTTTGGGATTGTCCAATAATGTTTGTATTGACTTGGAAGCTCGGTCAATATCTAATTTGTAGCTCATAGGGGGTAACCAAGCAGTCATTGGTTCAACAACCTTGATTAGAGTGGTGTTAGTGTCTACTAAGAAGAAGATATCATCCTTATGTTATTTAACTAGCTAACCTAGTATCATGCTCCTTTGATGCATCATTTGATTAAATTGCTCAAAATAAACATTCATGACACTAACAAAATTTTAAACCAAACTTTGAATAAAATCACTTATTTGCATAATAACTAGTCAGTCAACATCCCAGTCAATAATACCAACAGAGGGAAAGAAGTTTTGCACATAGAAAAGTATACAAATCAGTAAGGAACCAAACTTATAGGTATTTGTCTTTTCTGACCTGATGGTCCTCATATTCCCATCTAACTATTTTAGTAGGAGCTCACCTAGGTCGAATTGAAAACCTTTCTTGACAATCTTGTAGGCAATATCTACCGCTCCACAAGGTACACTATTTGATGCAAGAGGTAGGGTAGGAGGGTCCAACAAATGGCACACCCTAACCTAATCCACCTTTCTCAACAACATGCGGAAGCAACAAACATAGAACAGTGAGAGAGAGAATGCAGACTTTCATATATTGATCTTCAAATTGATTCTTACATGTCAAGCTGTAAGGCCTTCCTAGTTTTGGCTAGATATTACAATCAAGTAAAAAAGTCCTCAAACATGCGAGAAACTATAGAGAAACTCTAATCTTCTATCTCCTATCTTCTACCAAAACTTCCTCCCTAAACTCTAACTAAACACTACATTTATACAAGAGGTTTCTTAACTGAGTTGGCCTTTAGATCCATAATCAATGGAAGGGACAACCAAATCTAGGTCCACATGCTTCCCAATAATGGATACCAGCATTAAATTTAGGACCCATAATAAATGCACAAGTCAGCCTCAAAAGAAACCCGTCGGTAAGCAAAGCCTACCGAGTGCCAAACAAGCATCACCAAGCACCAGGGAAATTACCGAGCACCAAAGAGATAACCGACCAACATCGGTGAACAAAGGAAATCGAGCAACATCAAACCAACTCGGTCAAAGAAGGAACAAAGCAACATAAACAAACTCAAATCTATTTTTGGTGACACAGGATCGCCAAGGACCCGAGATGCTCTTTCATCAAACACCTGGGGTTATTTGAAAATGATTCTCTGAATCATTCAGTAGGTATGATCTAAGATGCATCCAACTTAGACTATGAAACCCATGAACTGTCTTCAATCAATCTGTTCTGTTCTTGTACTTCTGCCGATTCTTTGCTCCAAAATATGCTCAACTTCTTCATTCTGCTTCTTAGGATAATCCATCGGTACTGACATGTCTTCTTCTGGTTCATCAAATTCATACAAATCAGCAATGTTGAATATAGGTGAAATATCCATGTCATCGGGTAACTCAACTTCATATGCATTTCCAATGTCAAATTTTCTCAAAATCTTGCAAGGTCCAAACTTCTTCAGCTTCAACTTCCCATATGTTCCAACAGGTAATCTACCTTTCTTCAAATGAACCATCACTTCATCACCAACATCAAAAGTCTTATGTCTTCTTGATCTATCAGCTCTGTCTTTGTATTTCAAATTACTCTTTTCCAGTTTCAGCTTCACATCTTCATGCAATGTCTTCATGTACTCAGCAAATTTTACTCCTTCAGCACTTCTCTTTCTTTCATCAACAATGTCTCTCAAATCTGATATACATCTCGGTTGTATGCCATTTACAATCTCAAAAGGTGTTTTTCCAGTACTCCTATTCACTAAATTATTGTATGCAAACTCTTCTTGTGCCAACATAGAATCCCAATTACTCGATGTGTCTCCAACTAAACATCTCAAAAGATTTCCCAAGCTTCTATTCACAACTTTTGTATGTCCACTGGTTTGTGGGTGAAATGTAGAACTATATTTCAACTCGGTACCCAACTTTCTCCAAAGAGTCTTCCAAAAGTATCCAACAAATTTACTATCTTGGTTAGAGATAATACTCCTCAGTAATCCATGCAATCTAACAATTTCCTTAAAGAAAAGATCTGCTACATGTATTGCATCTAATGTCTTTCTACAAGGTATAAAATGTGCCATTTTAGAAAATCTATCCACAACCACAAATATAGAATCATTACCTCTTACCATCTTCGGTAAGCCAAGAACAAAATCCATACTGATGTTAATCCAAGGTTTCTCAAGTACAGCAATCGGTGTATACAATCCAGTATTCTGACTTACTCCTTTTGTAACTTGATAAACTCCACAACTTTTCTCAAATTTTTGAACATTTTTATACATCTCTGGCCAAAATTATTTCTCCTTAAGCAAATTCAATGTCTTATCAACTCCAAAATGTCCAGCCAAACCACTACTATGTTTCTCTTTTATCAAATTATTAGTTCTCATTGGTCCTCTTAGTATATACAACTGAATACCTTTAAACAACATACCTCCTTGCATAAAATATTCATCTCATTTAGTACTCTGTTCATCTTGAATAGGTACTTTGCACTTTCTCCACGGCTCAGAAAAATCAGGATCAAATTCATAAGAATCTCTCATGTCATCAAAGCCTAGAATTCCAATTTTCATCTCGATCATCAAAGATCTTCTTCTACTTAATGCATCAGCAACTCGGTTAGTGACTCCACTCTTATGTTTTATCACAAATGTATAACTCTACAAATACTCAACCCATTTCATATGTCTCTGATTCAACTTATTCTGACTACCCAAATACTATAAAGCCTTATGATCAGTATACAACACAAATTCACTTGGTATCAAATAATGTCTCCATTTTTTTAGGGCTTGAACAATAGCATAGAATTATTGATCATACACAGAATATTTCCTCTTTGCATCATTCAACTTTTCACTAAAGAAAGCAACAAGTTTACCTTCTTGACTCAACACAGCTCCAAGTGCACTTCCACTTGCATCACATTCCACTTGAAATACCTTATTGAAATCAGGCAATGCCAAAATAGGCAATTCAGCAACCTTCTGCTTCAGAGTCTCAAAACTTTTATCAGCTCCATGTGTCCACTTGAATTCTCTTTTATCTCCTCTGATAGTCTCAGTCATAGCATTACAAATTGAACTAAAATTCCTAATGAACTCTCGGTAAAAACTTTTCAAACCATGAAATGATCTTACCTCACTAGCATTCACAAGTGTAGCCCAATTCAAAATAGCTTCAACCTTTTCAGGATCCATTTTCAAACCATCAACTGAAATCACAAATCCCAAATACACAATCTCCTCTTTCATGAATGAAAACTTTTTCAGATTTATTAGCAATTTTTCTTCTTTCAATCTTTGCAAAACTTGTCTAACATGCAACAAATGTTCTTCTTTGGTCTTATTGAATATCAAAATATCATCAAGATATACAATCAAAAACTTACCCAAGAATTTCTTTAAAACTTCATTCATCAACCTCATAAAAGTACTCAGTGCATTAGTTAAACCAAAAGGCATAGCAAACCACTCATAAAAACCTTCTTTTGTCTTGAAAGTACTCTTCCATTCATCACCTTCTCTAATTCTAATCTGATGATACCCACTTTTCAAATCAATCTTGGTAAATACTTTGCTCCAGTAAAACTGTCCATTATATCATCCATTCTCAGTATAGGAAACCTATAATTCACTGTTATCTTGTTGATTTCGCTGGAATCAATACACATTCTCCATTCTCCATTCTTCTTAGGTGCCAATACCATAGGTACTACACAAGGACTCAAACTTTCTCTTATCAAACCTTTCTGCAACAATTCTTGAATCTGTCGGTTCAATTCCTGATTCTCGGTAGGTGTCAACTAATGAGGTTCCTTGTTCAGTAAACTAGCTCCAGGGATAAGATCCATGCAATGATCAATGCTTCTCTTCGGTGGAAAACCATCAGGTACATTATCATAAATGATTTCACTTTACTCAGTGAGTAACTTATCAATCTCCTCGGGGACATTATCCTCTATTTTCTTACTCGGTTTGTTAGGAATCACAGCAAAACATACATGATTTATCTTTAAATCCTTAACAAACTTTCTTCCTTCCATCAATAAAACTTTCACAGATGTGCAAACATTATTAACAGGTTCTTCCATCAAAGGTAATAAGATTTGTCTTTTTCCATCAGCCCAAATAGTATACTTATGCAATCTCCCATCATATATAGCATGTCTATCATATTTCCAATGTCTACCCAACACAATATGACAACAATCCATAAGCATGATATCACATAACACCTTATCATAGTACTTCCCAATTTTCAAATTCACATAACATTGTTCACTTACCAAGAGTGTATGCTCATCTTTGATCCATGAAATTCGATAGGGCTTTTGATGTTCCAACCTTTCCAACTGCAACTTTGTGACCATCTCTTCAGATGCCAGATTCTCTGAGCTACCACTGTCAATAATTACCTTCCAAAATTTATCAGAAACTCTACATCTGATCTTGAACAAACCTTTCCTTACCGGATCTTCCTTTTTACCTTCATTCCAAAGTGATGTTCTTACCATCAAGTTATTTTCCTTCTCAGGTTCATTTGTTGACTCTTCTTGCACCAAAGCATTCCAACTGTTACTAGCCTTCTTACTTGCATGTGTGCACTCAAATGATCTATGTCCTTCTTCTCCACAATTGTAACAAGTTCCTCAGAAACCACCTTTATTATAACCACATCTGTAGTTACTGCCTCTACCTCTAGATAAACTTTCACCTTTCCACTTGGTCTTTCCTTTATCCAGAGTTGTCTTTTCTGGTTCAAATCTACTACTTTCACCATGGGATCTTCCTCTTCCTCTAGGGAATCTACCACCTCTACCTCTTTGTCTTTCCTCATGTCTCTTGTTCAATTTCTCCTCATCTTTCAATGCAAATTGATAAGCCTCTTCAATGTTCTCCAATTTGACCAAACTGATTTCTTCTTGGATGGAAACTCTCAAACCATTCAGGTATCTAGTAATTATTTCCACATCATCTTCATCATCTCCAGATCTGATATCTAATCTATAGAATTCCTCAGTATAATCCTTTACTGAGATATCTTTCTACCTTAAACTTTGCATTTGCCTAACTAGGTTAATTTGATAATCACAAGGTAAGAACTTTCCTTTCAATTTATTCACCATTTTACTCCATACCTTGATTTTGTCTTTGCCTTTCCTCTTTTTGTCCAGCTACAGATGTTCCCACCATAAGGATGCATGACTTTTCAACTTTGTGCTTGCAATTTTCACCTTCTTCTCCTCAGGTACATTTTCATAGTCAAAATACTTTTCCATCTTAGGGATCCAATCCACCAATTCATCAGAATCTAATTTCCCACTATACTCAGGAGGATTAAAGTGTGGTCTAGACTTCAGACTTGTTAAAGCCTTCAAGAATATTTCTTCACCCTGATCCATCATAGGTGCAGGTTCTACATCACCTTGTTCTACCTCAATTTCATCATCACTAACATCTTCAAGATGTCTTCCTCTTCTCTAGGTTGCTTCAACAGCTTCTAATCTAGCAAAAAGTTGTCTCAACATGTCTTTCAATCCTAGATCCACATCTTGCCTCCCATGAACCATCTTGAAAACCCTCTGTAATTGCAGGTCATATCAAAATCTTCTACCCCACAACAATTCAATTAGGGCTTCACAAGAAGGAACCTTCAAATCTAGATTTGCAAAGCTAGATCCAGATCTCGCCTTGCTCTAATACCACCTAACACAAGCGATAGGGAAGGAGGGGCCAACAAATGGCACACCCTAACTTGATCCACCTTGCTCAATAACAATGGAAGAAACAAACATACAATAGTGAGAGAGAGAATGCAGACTTTCATATATTAATCTTCAAATTGATTCTTACATGTCGGGCTGTAAGGCCTTCCTAGTTTCAGCCAGATATTACAATCAAGTAAAAAAGTCCTCAAACATGCGAGGAACTGCAGAGAAACTCTAATCTTCTATCTCCTATATTCTACCAAAACTTCCTCCCTAAACTCTAACTAAATACTACATTTATACAAGAGGCTACCGAATTGAGTCAGCCTTCAAATCCATAATCAATGAAAGGGATGACCAGATCTAGGTCCACATGCTTCCCAATGATGGATACCAGCATTAAATCTGTGACCCATAATAAATGCACAAGTCGGCCTCAATAGAAACTCAAAAGAAACTCGTTGGTAAGCAAAGCCAACCAAGCGCTAGACAAGAATCACCGAGTGCCAAGGAAATTACCGAGCACCAAAGAGATAACCGACCAACACCGGAGAACAAAGGAAACCAAGCAACACCGAACCAACTTGGTCAAAGCAGAAACCAAGCAACAGAAACAAACTTAAATCTATTTTTAGTGACACGGGATTGCCAAGGACCCGAGATGCTCCTGCATCACTATTTGGCCTACTTGATTGAAATATCTTATAACCAACTACATAAGCATCGAACCTTGTCTCGGGATCAACAATTGTGTTGACTCTCATACCTTTTTCATCCCATTCTACTTCTGTTAACTTCTCAATCTCATTTCTTGGTGCACTCCTTATAGATTTTACCTTGTCGGTAATAGGGTAACCGGTGACTACATGTAAAATATCCTTTGTTATTTTTATCGGTTCATCCAACCATAACTTTCCTTCATGCACTCATCTCAATACAACCCTAATCCATTTGTCTTGAATTCTCTCGAGAAATCTAAGGTGTTCATTAAACCCTTCACCTCCAAGGGTTTATGCTCATCCTTGAGCTTTCCATCGACGCTCAACTCCTGGAAGGTGGATTGAAGCTCAAAATTCCCTATTTCACTGATTTGGCAATGGATGTATGCATGAAAATCTTGGACCAACAAAACCCTAGGTGGAATACTTGAAAATGCACCAGTCTGGTCAATTTGAGATACAACCTCATGGTGTAATTTGTATTTAGGCTCATCACAGGTTGCGGACTTGATTAGGTTGACCTTCTTATCACTCCCGGACCTTGATTTCATAACCTTGGATGAGGATGCCATCATTTTTGATATTTAGGGCCTCACAAATATACTATAAAATAACTTGGTGGATGCGGAACTTACTTTTTGATCATGAATAACTTGCTCAGAAATCTTTCAAATCTCTCCTAAAATTCTTTGGAATTTCTTTTCTCAAATCTTCTCAAATCGCTCTGGTTCTTTGTAATCGTTGTGTGAAAAATAACTAATTCCTTCATGTGTTTATACCCAAAAATTCATTTCCCTCTCAAACTTTTGTATTTAATTCTTTACCTACCATAGCTCGGTAGATGTAGTTGTGCTTGGTTACACTTTAAAAGACCTTATCTCAGTTAACACTTAATATTGCTCGGTTGATACCATGACTCAATTAACCTTACCAATATTCATTGACTAGCAAATACTTACTCGGTCATGCTTTTACTGACTGTACATAGTTTAAGTTTTAAACATGTAATCCCATAGTGCATCTTATTTCATGCCGATTTGGTATGCATTCACTAGATATAAGGAACTGTTTGTAAAATATAACCAATTTGAAATCCAGTTCCATACATACCCTTTTTGATTTAGGTGGTGGTGGTGATATCACCTAATCCAATGGATGAGGTGTCACCGACTGTAGTACTTGATCTAGATTTGTCATTTGACATGTTTCTCCACATTTGATTCCTTATCCTCATGATTTCTTCAATTGTATTTCCATTTGTATTTGTTTGTATCTCTAGTGCTCGATCTCTGCAATCCTTTTTTAGGTGACCGACCTTGTGACAGTGCAAACATGCCATACTAGTATTTGTCCAATTATGTGATATTCCTCTCCATTTCTTTCTCATGCAATTTTCTATTATATGTCAATACCTACCACACATTGTGCAATTAATCCATGTGTTGCAATCCCAAGTATATGTATTACCTTGCCTTCTCGGTTGATATGTTTTATTCTACTCCTTCGGTGTCTAGACATGCTTCATTTTTGTCATGCATTCTTGTGACATGTGTCCATGCATGTTGCAAGTGTGAAAATGTTTCTCCATGTAAGGTTTCTTGGGTTTCCTATTCAACTTTGATCTGGACTCATGTGCCTAATGTCCATACTTATTACAGCTATAGCAATAACCATTAAACTTAGGAGTGGATTTAGGAATACCTTTTGCTTTACTCCTGCAAACATTTGATGTGTGGCCTAGTTTTCCATAATGATAACATGATAGCTTCTTTGACCTTGAATTAGTATAGGTATTCATCTATTCAACTTGTCTTGATGACTCTCCCTAACCAGTGTAGCCTAAACCAGTTGTGCTATCAAGTCTTTTATGACTAATCAAAAATTCATCCATTTTTTTGTACTGTCTTCAGCTTTCTTGATCATCTCATTATGTTGTTGATGCATTTTTACCTCGTTCTTCAATCTTTCATTTTCCTCTCTTAATTCAATGATGTCTTCTAGTTTCCTTGTAAGCTCACTGTTTACTCGGTTGACTTCCTGACTTATGACAACCATTTGATTGGAGATTTCAAAGTTATGCTCGGTGACTCTCAGTATCTCAGATTCCTTCTCTTGTAGCTTGTCAGTCATTTGTCTTCTATCTTCAATAGCCAAGTTTCTTTCTTGTTATGTTTGCCTTGCATTGTTCATGACATCAATCATCCCTAACCATTTGTGTCTCTTGACCGATCTGTAGAGCTTTCACTTGTTCAGTAAGATGTAGATTATTTTTAGATAGATCTAATATGGTTCCTTTAGATGCATCAGATATGCTGCTAGATCTAGATGCCTCAAATGGATCATCTATCTCTTCTTCTTGATAATCAATCTCATTATACCGAATTTACATATCCTTCCTTCTGATCAGTAACTTCTTCACTTCTTCTTTGGCTTCCTTAAATTGTTCAATAAAGATTTGCATCTGTAATCTTTGATTCTCAATAGTCTTATCCAACTTATATCTTTCCATCCTTATATCTTTCATCTTCAATGATTAAAATTTATTAACAAGAGATCTAGCTCTAATACCAATTGTTTGGATTATGGAAAGATAAGTACTAAGAGGGGAGGGGTGAATCAGTACCTTCAAAACTTTTCAAGACTAAAACTTTGTAGTAGTTGATAGCATTTAACCGACTGAATCCATTGTCTAAAACATACATTCAAATAACTAAAAAAATGTAATTTTCATTTAATATAAACAATAAAGCATTCATAAAAATTCATACTCATAACACAGATATTTTGGTATTGCAGAAGCCCTTGTAAGAAGGTAAAAATTGTGGTGGGGATGACACCCACAAATCTTCACTACTGCAGTAACAAAGTATGTCGGTTAAGGCTACAATTTGTGATCACTTCTGATGATCTTCCCTATTAGGAGTAACAATTAGATCGACTAGATATACTTGGTTAGAGGATTTTAACAACACAATACATGTGTGTAATCGGTTAAGAGATTTAAACAAGAACTATTAAGTCCACTCTGTTAAGAGATTTTGGATCTGCTACAATGGTTAAAAGGTAACAGTAAATGTATATGTAAATAGAAACTTAATCTTCCCTGATTCAGATCTGTGAAATACCAAATAGATATCACCTCATAGTGATGTATGTTTCCTTTTGTTCTGCTCGGTAGCCTTGTGTATGTTCTGAAAAACTGAATCCTTCTTTCAAAGTTTCTGTCAAAAACCCTTTGTCTGATGTCTTGATGTCCTTAGTGTGGCTACTCCTTCATGATACATGTTCATAATGACATCTTTACATATTTTATATCAAACTAACTTGACCTAATTAGGGTTTACAATATCTTAGAAAACCTAAGATCAACGGTATAACAAAATAACCTAGATCTAACATTACATAGGAATCATCAGTAATTTAATGATTACATCCATATTTAATTCTATCTTGATCTTGATAAACCATTTTCCAATCAGTGTGAACCATTTGCATAGATGTTTGTGCCATTTCATATTACTATGTCATTTCCTAGTTTACTTGGTAATCATTGCATTCTTCATTTGGTAAATTACTGATGCTCAGTTCATATCAATTCTTGGTGATCAGTAGCTTGGTACTCGATAATTGTCTATCACTCGATGAGTGTACTCGATAAAACCCTTGTTTGGTTAACTCAGAGATCTTCCTTGTGTCTTTCTTGGTATGTAGGATTTATGTGGTTGACTGACTATCATGTTTGTCTCCTTTACTGACTGAATAATTGATTGGTACTAATGACAATCCTTTAAAGCTCAAATAGGAGTAACATATATTGCCTATATTGGGGGTGGGGGTGGGATTAAAATAGTTTATAGAGGAAAACGGGTGTGTGAGGTATTGGGTGGGTATTGGAGGGGGGTGAGAAAAAGGGAGTTTGGGGCAATATTTTTGTAAAATAGGGATATTCTTTAGTATGTTGCAAATGCACATGAAATGACCCAATTTCACTAAGTGAAGCCCCCACAGGTTTCATCATCCATTCTTTGTGTAAGGTTCATTGCTTGATCAGTGTGATCAATAATGGAATCAATCCAATAAAAGTGTGTGGTCTATTTTTTGGATAATGCAGTTGCTCGCAGTTAGGACTGACTATATATCTTGATTATCGGATAGGTATCTCTTGTTTCTTTCCCAAATATCAATATTTTGGGGTGGGAGGAGATTATATTGCGGGAGATTACGGCTATTGCCAGGAGGATTATAGAAGCTGGGAGAGAAAGATGGCTATTGCTTATTCTAGCCCCCTGCTATTTTGAAGGGCTAGTGGGTGGATTATCCAATGGTCCTAGAATGCTCATGGTCCTACACAGCGTCAGCTGCAACCTCCCTATAGAAATTGAGGTTGTATAGTTTCCCACCCAATTATAGATAGCAGTTCGGGGCAATAGTTGAGATTGATATTACCGTATAGAAAGAATGTTTCAACATATTTTTTACTACCTCAAATGAGTAAATCTCAAACCTATTTGTTAAAATACCTTATTGAGGTTGTTAGTATGTTGTAATATATAATTATCTTTAGTGTTATATATCATCAAAGGAGAAAACCTAGTTGAGATTGCTAGTGCCTTATAGAACAAATGCTTTAAAAAAATTTCTACTGCCACAAAGGAGGAAGCTCAAAACTATTTGTTAAAATACCTCATTGGGTAGATACAAATTGTTGTGCCCTTAATCATAGAGTATACATATGGCTACTTTAACTTCTAATTGATTCCTATTATCATTATTACATTATTATTTAGTTAAGTATGTCATACTTACACCTATATATTCCTATTTAGGTTGACCATGGTGTTATATTAGGCATAAGAGGGTATATATAAGAGGTAGCGTATCTTATTTTAACATATTGAGTATTGAATATTATTATCAATTATTTGAAGCATATTTAATATTATAAATTATGTTGTCAAAGATAATTCTTTACAAGTGGTATCAAAGCATGATCTTGGCACTGTGAAGAGAAGGTTTTTTCATCAATTTTGGAGGTCATTTTTTAAATCACATATCTCTCACATTTGAATGTATTCTCTTCTAAATTTTGAACATTTTTTTAAGACCATATTGAAGCATATTCAATCCAATTTATAAGACAATTGGATCTAAATTCATTGAGTTATTGTAAGATTAGGGTTTCTACACAAAATAAATGAAACCACAAAACTTCCAGATCTTAGTGAAATTCTTCCTAATTTTTATAGGGTTTTTGAAAAGGTTATTGAGGATTATACCATATAAGTTTCAAATCATTTATATCCCATTTGTGGGATTTATTGAAATATCATTATTTTATATCATGATGAGACCTTCTACAAGGGGACGGGGAAATCGCTACACCATGAAAAAATCCTAATAAGGATGGGGGGAAGAGTGAGTATATGATTCCTAATGATGAAAAATTAAGGTTAAGAAAGAAATATCATTATTTAAGGGAGATAAATATCAAATGCAAGGAGATATGAAAAGCATGGGAGTAGATTTATCCGACATAAAAATTATGTTAACTTCTTATATGAATGGATCAGGAAAGGATTTCTCAAGAAGAGAAGGTGAATCGTCTAGGTCAGAAAATAGTGATTCAAATTCTAATATTCATTTGAGATCTAGGAGCTAGATATATGCAAATTTGATGGAAATGGTCCACTAACATGGATAAATCAAATGGAGATATTTTTTGATGTGCATCAAATATGAAGTGGACAATAGGTTACTATGACATCCCTATATCTCGATCTAGAGTGATTCATTTGGTATCAATGGCTTTGCACTCAACACATAAAAAAATGTCTCTTAGTCTCTTGGTGAGTTTTACAAAGGAGCTACAATCACAATATAATAATAGTGTGATAAAAAACTTATTCATCCAACTAGCTAAACTACAACAAATGGGATGTGTAAAGGATTTCATTCAAAAAATTTAAAATATATATGTGAGAATGGATACAATTAAAGATAAATTGAATAAATTATTTTTAGAAAGTCTCAAAGATCGTATTCAACATGAGGTACATATCTTTAATCCTACCTCTACAAATGAATATTTTGTCTTAGCATGTCAAACAGAGGAAAAATATTTAAGTTTTATAATGTTTGAGGAGTTAGTGGGATAAGAGAGAAAATGTCATTAACACCTTCCCATCCTCAACACATTAGATTAACACCACAAAAAAATGAGAAGATAGAAAAAGTTGTATGTTTTAGTTGTGAAGAGAAAGAACCTTGATTAGAAAGTGACAAAGAATTAGATGATTCTCAACCAATCATTTCTTGTCATGCACTTGATGGTTTCTCCACCACTCAATCACTCAAACTAGTGGGTTTCTTGAAAAACAAGAGATTAACAGTTTAGATAGACCCAGGTAGTACTCATAACTTCATCAACAAAAATTTGGCTACACATCTAAATTATTTTATATATCCAGCTCCAAAGTTTCTAGTTCTAATTGTAGATGGTCGTATAGTTATTTTTTCAGGAATGTCATAGCATTAGTTTATCCATGGGAGAATATCATCTTGATTGTCCAATGTGTGTTCTCCATATGATCAAATGATATTATATTGGGAGTATAAGGCTTAACACTTTGGGAATAATTAAGATAAACTTTAAAGAACTATTTATGAGATTTAAATTAGAAGGAAAGATAGTGGAGCTTGTTAGGGTTTGGTAACACTGAGAGGGGGGTGAATCACCATTACAATAATTTATTAAATTATTCAACTTCTTGATGTTCTTTACGCAAAAGATAAAGATATAACAGAGAATGAATAACCATGCAAAAAAGATGAACACGGAAGAACTCATAACACCATATTTGTTTTCGAGGAAACCCTGGACAAGGGAAAACCCCAGTGGGGATGGTACCCACAAAATTCTGCACTATGAATCTTGAAACCATGTTAGGAGCTCTAGCCATGTTAGGAGCTAATTAATTAATATAGGCATATCCATGTTAGGGGATAAATACAATGATATCCGTGGTAAGGAATCAACCTTATTAAAGGTCCTAGCCCTGCTAAAGGTGAACAAATCCTATTAGAGGTGTACAATGGGTGAAACAACACTTACAAAAAATTTGTTGTCCTAAATACAAAGAGTTAACAAAGTATTCCTAGAATAACTCATCTTGTTCTCTTTTCTCTTGATCTTTGTTCTACTTTTTTTATGTCTTCACAATTCGGATCTAACATCCATCCATATATATATTCTCATCATCACACACTTTTACAAATGTGTCTATATACTTATACCCTATTAGAGATATAATTACAAAAGCTATTCGATATTACTCTAGCTAAACATCATATTCATTCAAGTGCAATTGTGTGTTTTATTATCATCCTTATTCAGCCTCAAATCTAAGATAGCATCCAAAAATATCTTTCCAAATGCTCACAAGGTCAGCCTCAATGATCACTAACAAGTTATGATCTTTTTATTGTCTTCGCATCCAAACAACAGAACATATCTCTTCAATCCTTTTAATACTAACACATGCAACCTCACACATGTCTTCATTGGTGTCCTGCAAGTATGTCCTTAAGATTGCAAGCCTTAATAGAACTTTTGTAAATCTCGCTAAGCTTCTCTGTCAAACTGGGTTACTGGAATAATTTGAGGACTTAGGAATTTTTCTATTCAACAATTGTATTGAACATATTCATCATATCCAATATGTGAAACCATAAAATGGATAAGTGTTTCCATAAATGAAAAACTCCTTATGTGTGCATGTGCATACATGTGCATGTGATGACCACTTGCCAACAATCTCCCCCTTTGGCATTGATGACAACACTTAGTGAAAAAATGACTAAGTCCATCATCAAAGCAAAAATGTAAAAGGAAATATACTGACAGAAATGCAACACATAGCCTTCAAAAGAAAACTTCCCTTTATTTATGTTTGTTGTATTTTCATTTTACATACACATAATTTCTCTCTTACATTACATTTCGCATTTTTTCTTCTATCTATGTCCCCCTTTGACATCAGTGGAAAAGGGTGCCAAAATGTCAAAATTTGTGACCAAAACAACAAAAAAATGGAGTGTACAAGATTACAGCTTAACTATCTACAGTACATCTCTGTAATTTGTCTTCAAAATCTACATGTTTTCATCCCAAGCTACTTTGATTACCTTTGCTACCTGAATCATTCCATTAATATCAAATGTGGCCTTGTCTGCTTCCTCTACATCAGCGGGTACTAATCCTTGAAATGTTTTGAGGCCAAGATGAAGGTCCTCATGGGTACTCTCCAGGACACTGATCTTTGGAGTCAAAAAGCTCCTTAATCTTGTGATTCTTCTCTGAACTTTTTCTTTTTTAAACTGTAAGGTATGGATTTTATCCATGATCTTGTTTTCTTCCTTATTTATGTCCAGAGTTTTCTTATTTTCAAAATCCTTAGAGAGGTTTTCCAAAGCCTCTTCATCCTGAGCTATAATACTTATATACTCTTTACATGCTTATGCGAAGTCATGCAAAGTATATATAGATCTTGTCCATCCTTAAGACAAGATTTGATTGCCTTTTCAGTGGCAATCAATGTATTAAGATCACTCTTGATCCCATCAAGAGTATCTTTCATTCTTAACCTCTTAAAGTCACCTACCACTTTTATTATTGTTGCTTCTTCTAATGTATCAAAACTTTGTTCTACTATACTTAGAACATTATCCAAATTATTTATAGGATCTTCAATATCTACAAGAGGTATAATCAAAAACATACTCATCACTTGTGTGGCTCATTGGATTGTCTTTGCAGTCTTATCATACTTCTTCTCATATTTCTCTTTTGCCTTAGGAAAATCAAGTACTGACTAGTCCATTAGATCTGTTACATCCATGTCCTCTAAGTTAGTTGGAAGTGATTGGAATCCACTTGCCAACAAACTAGGTGTAGAAAAAGAAGTTATATGTGCAATCCTTATGCACTGCGAGTGCTAAATGCCTGCTCCTCTCCCTTTTCTTGTTCGCTCTCCTTTTCTTTTTCTTTTTCTCCACCTTTTTCTTCTGTTACCTATTCTTTTTCAAGTGTTTTATCCTTTTTTTTCTCCTTAATAGCTGACTCTTCTTGAGCAATCTTGGGAGGCTCAAGATTCTTTACTATTGTGTCAATATTGGTCAATGTTTTGGTTATCTGAAATGGATCAAATGTATCCTACTTTTTGTCTAGTGAAATTCCAACATTGTCAATGTAAAAATCAGGTAAGGTAGTATCTACTACCTTTGGCTCTTTAGGAACTATAGCTTCTTCTACAAGTTTAACAATTTTAGGCTTAGTAGGGGTGATCATTGGGGTTGGGTTCCTTGTAGACTTACCAAGATTAGGTCGCTCCTCAAGGAGTAGCTGTCCAACCTTGTCATGTGTTTCCTTTTCAACCTCTTCATACTTTCGAGCCATAAATTTGATGATTTTGGTTTTGGTCCTTAGTTTTGGCCTTAACTTCTCAAGTCAATCTACCATCTCACTCCCTGTCATAGTAGGAATATTTTGTAAAAAGATATCCTATCTCATCTTGGTGTCTTCATCCAAGGCTCTCTTCTTTCTTTCCTCTAATCTCCCAAATAGGTCCTTGTTAATTTGACCTTCTATTTCAATCAGATTCTTTTTGAAGGTGAGCATCTACTCCACAACAATATCTTCTATCTTATTTTTCTCTTCCTCATCATATCTATCAAAATATTTTTCAATAGAGGCCAGTTTACCATCATTCACTGCTCTCTTCTCGAGAAATTTCAGGAAGGGTTTTAACAAATACCTTTGTGCTTCCTGGCCTTTCTTTTGTTCTATCTCTATTTTTTTCTTCTTGTCTACTTCAATTTCCCTTAAGTTGGCCTCTTAAAGTTTTCTATCTTTTTCATCTTTTTTTTCTTTCTTCTTTTGTTCCTCATTCTTTTTGTATCAATTACTTGGATTTCCTCTTTTCGTTCTTTCTCTTTTGCAATATTTTGTTATTTATCCTTCCCATGTGAAGATGGAGGAGTATCAGATGCTTTCCTCTTTCTTCTTGGTCCACTAGCCATGGCCTTTGGTCTAGCTTTCGGAGGTGTTTGGCCTTATGTAGCTGCTCATGCAGCCTACCTCTATGATGTCCTCCTAGTAGGTGTAGGAGTTTCATCCTTGTCCTTTTCTTCTTCTTCTTCAACCTCCACCACTTGAGGTGCCTCAATATTAGATTAAGGAGGCGGGATATTATATTTCTCTCCAAGTTCTGCCACTTTTTCTCTGGTAGTCTTCATCTCTTCTATAGTTATTCCATGTTCCCCTAGCCTCACTTTCCATCCCAACTATCATGAAATTGCACTTTGTCAAACTCAAACTAGAAGCTTTCTTGCCATTCTAGCCTTAGACCTTAAAACCACCTTAAAGGCTTCTAATCTCCAAATTTCTTGCACTAATATTACAAAGGTTTGGAGATGTCTTTAAAGACTTCAATCAAACCAACTAGGGGTGTTAGGAGTCCCACCTAGCTTCACAACCAAGTCAATCTCACCAAACTTCACCAATTAGGCCTAAAAGGCTACTAGCCCAACTAGGTCTCCTTCCCCGAGAAATCGGGGATTTACTCCCATTCCTTCCAAAATAACCCTCAATATTTTCTTGGGATTCTTGGTTCATATGTCTAACCCTCAAGTATTTTTGGGGTCTTAGGTTAACCACTGGCTGTAGAGTACCCTAACTCAAAATGAGTAATTTTAGGGGATTTTTAGGCTTTTCTTGGCTCCTCTGCAACTTGGTAAGTTTCCTCATAGTCAATGGATTGGTGAGACTTCTCCCTCTTCACCATATCACAACAAGTCTCCTAGCTTCCTATTCCAAAAGTAATTTTGTCATTAGTTGTTCACCTCTGCAAGTTTTCTCCTTTTCATTATGGTCTTCCCTAGTTGGGCTCACCTCTAGCTCGCCTAGGGAAAGATCTTAGAAATAGCTCCTTTGTATTTCAAGGCCCCTACTCCTGCCATATGTACACACATGGAGTCTAGTCACTAATCCTAAAAGGTCATATAGAATGCACAGTGAGAAAATGAGCTAGAACCCCATCTTTACAAACTGCCTGGTTAAGACCAGTGACAGTGAAGAAAATAAAGTATTTACAAAAAGAACTATAAAACCAATAAAACTCCTAAATAATGCCACATAGAACCAAGAAATATATTGCATTACATCATGCACAATTTAAAGTGCAAAGTTTAATACATTTTGTATTCACTGTTACAAAAACCCTTTGCAAATACACACATAGCAATGATAAAAACTTGATTCCAAAAATTCATGTCCGTACAATGGGTGTCTAACCTCTCATTTAGGTCAACCTTGGTCTTAAATAGGTTATAAGGTCCTTAGGTCTCCCTTAGGTCACACTAAAACCGGTTGAAGACCTTATGGCTAGTTTGGCCTAGCAATTTTTGAAAGTTGTAAAAGTTGCAAATGCAACTTTTACATCTTTTTTTGCAACTTTTACATTTTTTAGAAAATGACTTTCTCTCTTCTATCTAACCTCACCTAAGACCTTAACCATGGTCAAAACATGGTTCTAACCTATCCTAAACCCTATGGACATCATGTTGACATCATCACCTCTTTGGTGCAAGTCAGGAGGCTTTACAACCTTTTAGCCCCTGAGCCTCTTCCAAGAGGTCCTAAGACTTAACACAAGACACTATTGTACTCATGCCATGGTCAACGTGACCTTAAACTTAAACACAACAAAAATTGACCTTAGTCACACACTCAAAACAAAAACTAAATGGACTGACCTAAGAAATCCATGGGTGTTCCTGCACCATTCTCCCCCTCTACACAACTGTCATGGAATATGAGGAGAAATCAGAGACATATCTATGCCTAGCTTCTTGAAATTACTTTCCTCTACCCATGTAGACTCTAATTCTGGTTGATTCTTCCATTGGATCAAATGCTCCATGTATAGACCAAGTGTCTAGTGGACTTCTTTACCCTAGATTCTAAGATCCTTTCAGCTTGTGGCTTGACTGTGGGATGTAAGACTACAATATTGATATCATTCAATATCCTCTCACTATTTTGGTTGATCTCTGATAGTGGTCCCTTAAATATTATCAAATTTGAGACATTAAATAGTGGTGAAATGTTCAAATCTTCCAGTAGCTCTACCTTGTATGCATTGTGCCCATATTTTTATAACACCTTACAAGGTCCCACTCTTTTCATCTACAACTTAGTTGGCATACCCTTCTGCAACCTTAACTTATTGAGATGTACCATAACATAATCCCCTACTGCAAACTGTACATCTTTCCTTGACATATCTACTTTGGCCTTCAATTTATGAGTTGCCTCTGTGATGGTCTTCTTCACTTGTTCGTCTACCTCCTTCATAGTCTGAGAGAAATCATCTGCATGGCCACTCCTATTCTCCATAGCTCCTAGATCCCTAAGCTCACATACTCCTCTTGGATGCATCCCATATACTATCTCAAATGGGCTTCTTCATGTGGTCCTATTTACACTGTCATTATAGGCATACTCATCTTGAGGAAGGACCATGTCCCATATCTATCCATAGTCCTTGGTGAGACACCGAAGTAGGTTTCCTAACACCCTATCTATCACTTCAGTTTGACCATCCATTTGAGGATGGTAAGCTGACCCAAAAGACAAGTTTGTGCCTAGTCTTCTCCATAGAGTCTTCCAAAACTGACTCATAAACTTGACATCTCTGTCTGATACAATACTTAGGGGTAGCCCATGTATCCTTACAATCTCCTTAAAGAAGAGATGGGCCATGTAACTTGCATCATGAATGGTCTTACAAGGAATGAAATGGATCATTTTACTAAATCTATCCACCACCACATAAACATTATCCAGCCCTATTTTGGTCTTAGGGAGACCTACTACAAAATGCATGCTAATACATCCCCATGGCCTATTGGGAATGGGAAAAGGCTGGTACAAACCTGCATTGCTAGCTCCACCCTTGGCTTTCATACACACTACGCATTTCTCCACATATTTCCTTACATCTCTTGGAAACTTGGGCCAATGATAAAACCTTTGTACTAACTCCATAGTCTTTTTTATGCCAAAATGGCCACTGAGACTACCATTGTGTTTCTCTTGGATGAGATTCTCTCTCATTGAACCCTTGGGAACACATAACTGGTTTCCCTTAAACAAAAGCCCACTTTGTAAAGTATAATCTAAAAATTGACTATGAAAATTATTTTGGAAGTCAACACATACCTTATAAGCTTCAACAAAATATTCATCATCCCTATAGAGTTCCTTGAAACTCTCAATGCCAATACTTTGAAGTTGTACTTCTTGCACTATAATCATTCTCCTACTTAGTACATCTGCTACCTTGTTCAATTGTCCTTTCTTGTGTTTGATAGTGAATGTAAAGGCTTGCAGGTACTCCATCCACTTCAAGTGCCTATTACTCAACTTCTCTTGGGTGTTGATGTAGCTAAGTTCTTGATTATCTGTAAACACCACAAACTCCTTAGGTAATAAATAATGTCTCCACTTCCTAAGGGACTGAACTAGGGCATATAACTCCAAATCATAAGAAGAGTACTTCTTCTTGGCTTCATTGAGATTTTCATTAAATAAAGCTATAGGCCTATCTTCTTGACTTAATACTCCTCCTATGGCCACTCCACTTGCATCACATTCCAATTTGAATAGCTTGTCAAAGCTAGGTCGCAATAACATAGGTTGAGTAGCCACTCATTGCTTAAGCTTTTCAAAAGCCTTCCCTACTTCTAGAGTCCATTTAAACTTGGTCTTGATCCCACCTTTAATAGTATCTAACACTAGTGCACAAATACCACTGAAGTTCCTTATAAACTTCCTATAAAATTGAGCTAACCCATGAAAGCTCCTTACCTTAGTTGTTGTTTTTGGTGTTGGCCAATTCAAGATAACATCCACCTTACTTGGATCCATCTTCAATGTTCCTTGGGATACTACAAAACCCAAATACACAAGTTATTGCTTGAGGAACTCACACTTCTCTAGATTTATGGCTAACTTCTCCTCTTGTAACCTTTTGAGTACAATTTCTAGGTGCTACAAGTGGTCCTCTTTGTTTTTTCTGAAAAATGAGTATATCATCTAGATATGCTACCACAAACCTTCCAATATAATCCTTAAGCACTTCATTCATTAACCTCATGAATGTGCTAGGGGCATTTGTAAGCCCAAATGGCATAACCCTCCATTCATACATCCCTTGAGTAGTCTTGAAGGTTGTCTTCCATTCATCCCCATCCTTTATTTTGATTTGATGGTACCCACTTTTGAGGTCCAACTTAGTAAAACACTTAGAGCCACCTAGGCAATCCATTAAATCTTCAATCCTAGGGATAGGAAACCTATATCTGATTGTAATCCTATTGATAGCCCTAAAATTAGTGCAAAGTCTCCACTTACATCCTTTTTTAGATGCCAATACCACTGGCACTGCACAAGGACTAATGTTTTTTTTTATAAGTCCTTGATCTAACAACTCTTGCACTTGTCTAGCCACTTCTTGGTTTTGTTCTGGAGTAAGCTTGTAGGATGCCTTGTTGGGTAGTGAAGCCCCTAGAATAAAATCAATTTGATGACTAATGGTCCTTTTAGGAGGGAGTGTGGCTGGTGCTCCATCAGTGATTATACCCTTCAACCTTCCAAGCAAACTTTTTACTTCCTCTGGCATAGGTGGTTGGACTAACTTGTTTTCCTCCTTTGGTTACACCATGATAGCATACCCTTCACTTCCCTCTTGTTGAAGTGCATTGAGGAAATCCTTTTCACAACTTAACAAGACACTAGGGGTCTTTGACTATGGCTCCTCTTCCTCCAGCAGTGACATTATTTTGAAGGTCCTTCCATTCTTATTAAATGAGATGGCATTCTCTTTCCCATCATAAATGACCCCTCTGTCATATTTCCATGGCTTGCCTAATAGGAGATGGCATGCATCCATGGGAAGTACATCACAAAGAAACTTATATTTATAGTCTCGAACAGATAACTCCACCCATGTCTGCTCATTTACAAGGACACTTTGTCTTTTATTCAGCCATGTCACCTTGTATAGATTTGTGTGGGGTATCTTCTCCAAGTTGAGATTCTTTACTACTTCCTCTGAGATGATATTATTTGTGGAACCTAAATCCACTATGACTTTTCACACTTTACCAAGTATCTTACATCTGATCCTAAAAAAAGCTCTTCTCTATTTTGGCTCCTCCTTGACTGGCTGCCTGATCAGAACCCTTCTTAACATCAATTTCTCCCTCATGGTTTGAAGAAGAGGCTTTCTCAGGGAGCCTATAAGCTAGGTGACCCATTTGTCCATAATTGTAGCATTTCATGCTAGCAAAGTAGGATTTACCTCTACCAGTACGTCTTCCTCTGTTAGAACCCACTTGAGTTCCTCTACCTCTTCCTTATCCACCTCTAGTAGTTTTCTCACTTCCATGCTTGGTAAGTTTGGATTCTCCTTTGGTCCTAGGTTCATTACCTCTTCCACCATAGCTACCCCTGTGACCCATGTTATCCCTACCTCTTCCTCTTCCTTTTGAGGTTGAATCCTATCTTCTTTTTCTCTTTTCTTAAATCTTGAGAGCAATTTTGTAGCATTCATGTACTGTCTTGGGTGTAACAAGGCTCATGTCTTCTTGGATAGACCACTTGAGGCCATTCAAATACCTATCTAGCCTAATGGTTTCATCCTCCACCATTTTGGACCTTAAGCATAGCTTGTGGAACTCCTTGGTGTAGGCATGGACATCCATGTCCTTTTGCCTTAAATTTTGTCTTCTCCTATGTAACTAAATCTCATAATTAGTAGGCATGTAGGCTTGTTTAATTTTGGTCATCATTCCTTTCCATGTTACAATGGGACTCTTTCCTTCTTTCTCCTTTTTTGTTTGGATGAATTTCCACCATGTGAGGGAAGAACTCCTCAATCTTGACTTTGCCACTTTCACTTTCTTAGCTTCTATAACCCCATCACACTCAAATTGATTCTCCAAGCCATCGATCCAATCCTTGATAAGATATGTTTCCATTTTTCCACTAAAAAGTGGAACTCCCTCCAATGATTTGCCACTCATTTCTTTTAGTGCCTTCAAGAATGGTTCCTCTGGCATGACAAGGTCAGGTGTTGGAGCTTCTTCTTCCAACTCCACTTCTTTCTCTCTAGCTTCATTCTCTTCTTTCTACTCTATCTTGTCCTTCACTTTATCTATCTTATCTTGCACCTCACCCAACAACTGTTCTAGTTGTGCTAATCTTTCTCTCAACAACTTGTTATCTTCTTCCTGGTCTTCTACTTTATTTTCCAATTCTGCATTGGTCACCATTCTGCTAGATGCACTTGACTGACACTCTAACATTCACAAAGTTATCCCAAATATTTTTTGGGGCTCTGATACTATACTGATAGGGAGGTTGGATGAATCACTCACTGATTCATGCTCTGGTCTTCTCACAAAACTTATAAGGTGCCTATCCTACACCACTAATGACCTATAGGATCTTTGCTTGATTAGGACCCCCTGGTCTCACTTGCCAACCCAACTATCATGAAATTTCACTTTGTCAAACTCAAACTAGAAGCTTTCTTGTCATTCTAGCCTTAGCCCTTAAAACCACTTTAAAGGCTTCTAATCTCCAAATTTCTTGTACTAATCTTAAAAAGGTGTGTATATTTCTTTAAAGACTTCAATCCAACCAACTAGAGGTGTTAGGATTCCCACCTAGCTTCACAACCAATTCAATCTTGCCAAACTTCACCAATTAGGCCTAAAAGTCTACTAGCCCAATAAGGTCTCCTTCCCTGAGAAATCAGGGATTTACTCTCATTCCTTCCAAAATATCCCTCAATATTTTCTTGGGATTCTTGGTTCATATGACTACCCCTCAAGGATTTTTGGGGTCTTAGGTTCACCACTGGCCGTACAGTGCCCTAACTCAAAATGAGTGATTTTAGGGGCTTTTTAGGCTTTTCCTGGCTCCTCTGCAACTTGATAAGTTTCCTCATAGTCAATGGATTGGTGAGACTTCTCTCTCTTCATCATATCACAAGTCTCCTAGCTTCCTATTCCAAAAGGAATTTTGTATTTAGTTGTTCACCTCTGCAATTTTTCTCCTTCTCACTATGGTCTTCCCTAGCCGAGCTCACCTCTGGCTCACCTAGGGAAAGATCTTAGAAATATATCCTCTACATTTAAGGGCCCCTACACCTACCATATTTACACACATGGAGTCTAGTCACTAATCCCAAAAGGTCGTACAGAATGCACAGTGGGAAAATGAGCTAGAACCCCATCTTTACAAACTGCCTAGTTAAGACCAGTGACAGTGAAGAAAACAAAGTATTTACAAAAAGAACTATAAAACTAATAAAAATCCTAAATAATTCCACATAGAACCAAGAAATATATTACATTACATCATGCATGAGTTACAGTGGAAATTTTAATACATTTTGTATTCACTGTTACAAAAACC